>CAUYRT010041581.1:0-124972 GCA_963574885.1 Lepilemur ruficaudatus
TTTATATCTAGAGAAACCTAATGATGCCACTCAAAAAAACTATTAAAATTGATAAACAAATTCAGTAAAGTTGCAGGATACAAAATTAACATACAGAAATCAGTAGCATTTCTAAATGTCAATAGCAAACAATCTGAATAAAAAATCAAGAAAGTAATTCCACTTACAATAGCTACAAATAAAATAAAATATCAAGGAATAAACTTAACCAAGGGCAGGAAAGATCTCTATAATGAAAAGTATAAAACATTAATGAAAGAAATTGAAGAGGACACAAAAAATGAAAAGATATTCTATGCTTGTGAGTTAAAAGAATCAATTTGTTAAAATGCCCATATGACCCAGAGCAATCTACAGATTCAATGCAATCCCCTTCATAAATATCATTCTTCACAGAAAGAGAAAAAATAATCCTAAAATTTATAGGCAACCAAAAAAGACCCAGAATAGCCAAAGCCATCCTGATCAAAAATGAAAAAACTGGAGTAATCACATTTTCTGACTTCAAATTATACTACAGAACTGTAGTAACCAAAACAGCATGCTATTGGCATAAAAGCAGATATATAGACCAACAAAACAGAATAGACAACTCAGAAATGAATCCATACATCTATAGTGAACTTATCTTCAACAAAGCTGTCAAGAACATACAGTGGGAAAAGGAGAGTCTCTTTAATGAACAGTGCTGGGAAAACTGGATATCCACATGCAGAAGAATGAAACTAGACCGTTATCACTCATCAGACAAAAATCAAACCAAAATGGATTAAAGACTTAAATCTATGGCCTCAACCTATGAAACTACTAAAAGAAAACACTGGGGAAATGCTTCAGGACATTGGTCTGGGCAATGATTTCTTGAGTAATACCCCCAAAGCACAGGCTACCAAAGAAAAATTAGACAAATGGGATCACATCAAGCTAAAAAGCTTCACCACAGCAAAGGAAACAATCCATAACATGAAGAGACAACCCACAGAATGGGAGAAAATATTTGCAAACTACACATCTGACAAGGGATTAACAACTAGAATATGTAAGGGGCTCCAACAGCTAAATAGGAAAAAATCAAATAATCCAATTAAAAAATGGGCAAAGTATCTGAATAGACATTTCTCGAAAGAAGGCATACAAATTACCAACACATATATGCAAAAAAATGCTCAACATCATTAGTCATCAGAGAAACGCAAATCAAAAACACAGTGAGATATCATCTCATCCCAGTTAAAATGACTTTTATTAAAAAGACAGGCAAGAATGAATGCTGGTGAGGCTGTGGAGAAAGGGGAACACTTGCACACTGTTAGTGAGAATGTAAATTAGTGCAATCACTGTGGAGAACAGTATGGAGTTTCCTCCAAAAACTAAAAATAGAACTACCATATGACCCAGCAATCCCACCCTATCCAAAGGAAGGGAATTCAATATATCAAAAAGATAGCTGCACTACATGTTTATTGCAGCACTATTCACAATAGCCAAGATTTGGAATGAACATAAGTGTCCATCAGCAGATAAATGGATAAAAAAAATATAATTCATACACACAGTGGAATATTATATAACCACAAAAAAGAACGACATCCTTCCATTTGCAACATCATGGATGAAACTGAAGAACATCATGTTAAGTGAAATAAGCCAAGCTCAGAAAGACAAATCTCACTTGTTCTCGCTCATATGTGGGAGCTAAATATTAAAAACAAATGATCTCATGGAGACGAAGAATAGAATGATGGTTACCAGAGGTTAGGAAGGGTAGCTGGGAGGGAGGGAGAAAGTGGGAACAGTTAATGGTTGTAAAAATATAGTTAGATAGAATGAACAATATTTGATAGCACAATAAAGTGACTGTGATCATTTAAAAAGAAAAAAAAAGAAAGAAGAAAAAAACTACTATGAGGGGTTTACAAGGATATATACAGACCTGTCTGGAAAACCCAGTCATAGTGAGTACAAAGATCGAAATTTCCCTACACCCTTCCCACCTCTTCCTCTCACCTCATTTGCTGCCTGCTCCCCACATCAATGAGGCTGGAAAATGCAAGCATTAGCCTATAGAGACAATGCTAAGATTTCCTGTTACTCATCCCAGATTTCCATGACAGTCAGATAAACAGGGAAATAATATAAATATACACCAGCTTTTCCATCATGACCATGTTCCTAGTAAACTGAATATGTCTTATAAATCAAATGCTTTATAATACTTACTTCCAGTAAAATTGAAGACTTTCATTTTCATTTATGGTCATCGTCAGTTAGTAATAGTTCCTAGCACAAAATCTTGAATTAATAGTTTTCAATCCTGAGCACACTCACCAAGGGAGTCTTTAAAACATATAATGCAATTTCCTGACTTCACTCAAGATCCACTAAAACTGAATATCTTGGTTTCATTTTGAAATTGCTTTTCCAAAAAGAGAAAGTAATGAACAAGTACATATTAATAGTTTTGCTGTATAGAGAGCAGAGAAATGTGGGAGTAGACGGGCATGTAGACGAGCATGTGGGGCAAAAGGAAGATTCCTTTTGAAGACGAAACCGCTAACAACATGCTTATATCCTGATGTGAGAGGTGCAGTAGAGAGAAAGGGAGAAATACAGTAATGTTCAGGAGAGAATGCAATTGCTACAGAAAATTCCTTGAGTAAGTAAGGAAATGGATCTGTGCATAAGGAGAGGGGCCAGCCTTCAATAAAATTGTGGATATCCATCTATGTTAAAGGAGAGAGACATAGTTACGGTAGGTTGTGGATGCTGTGGTGAGAATAGGTAGAAGCTCTATTTCCCAATGCGGTGGGAAGCAAGATCATTAAAAAAAACAGTGGGCAAAGAGGAGAGAGAAGATGTTTGTGAGTAGAAGTGAAGATATTAAATTGTTACTTAGGAAAGGAGGGCAGTGACTGAACCAGGAAACTAAGGCATGCAAATATTGCATGAACAAAATAAAACCTGCCCTTATGACATTTGCATTACAACAACAGAGAAAACAAACAAGACAGGGGCATAATGAGAGTTGGATACTCCCTGTGGAGTGGTCAAGGAAGACCCCATGATTAGACGACACTTGGAGAACTTGGAGAAGATCTACATAAACTGCAGGAATAAGACGGGGGTGTGTGATCATTCTAAACAAAGAGAACCTCATGTGCCAAATCTATACGGGAACATGCGTAATATCATTTTTGAAGATACAAACCTTGATATGAAATCTAAGGAAGGACTTATGAGAAAAGCATACTGTAGGTCATTCCCACAGAAATACAAAACTGAATATGATAAGACTTTGCCCTTGAAGAAATCATGAAGCAGGGAAGACTAATCTATAAAAGTAATTATAATATTAATTTGGTATGTTTATTAACAGAAAGAAAGACAATGTACAAATTGCCTCTTACCACCCATCAGTGCAATGTATCAGGCATTTGAAATTTAAAAAAAAAATGAGCTGAGGGTACTTTTAATTTTCTTTACTCTCTGGTGTAGCTTATGAGATAACCTGTTTCTTGAAAGTTTGATATAAGTCACCTATGAAATAGATATAGAGCCTGTTTGATTACTTTTTCAAACCATGGTATTAATTACTTCAAAAGAACTTCATTTTTCCCTCAGCTTTGTTTCAGTTACATTTTCTAAATTTATTTGGAGATAAAAATTTTAAAATACTATTACAATAGCAACAAAAGATATAAAGACCTAGAAGTAAATTCACAAAATGTATATAATACCTTTTAGAGAAAATGTATTAAACTTTCCTGAAGTACATGTAAGAAGACCCAGCTGAATTAAGAAATTCCATGTCCATGATTGAGAAAACTCTATATAAAAGCTGCAATTGTCACTCTAAGCAATCTATACATTCATTCATGAACCTTACTACTATCAAAATCCAAACAAGAATTTTCATAAAAAAGTAACAAGCTGACCATGAAACTCATACAGAATAATAAATGGCCAAAAGTAACTAAAACAAATGGAAAAAAAATAATGACATGGAATTCAGTTTGCTGCAATATCAAGATCATATAATATCTTGATGAATTGTGGTAGGAAAAAATTTCTTAAGTAAAATACAAAAAAACCACAAACTATTAATGAAAAGATTAAGAAATTTTACTGCATTTAAATCAAACCTTCTTATGACAAAAGATATCATTAAATAAAAATGCAAGCTATAGACTAAAAAATATAATCACAACCCCTATAATGTATTAAGATTATTATTTACAACATATAACGATCTCTTATGAATTTACAGAATAAAGACCATCCAACAGTAACATAGGCAAAGGATATGAACTGTCAGTTCGCAGGGAGCAGGGCGGCCAAATGACAAGTTTATGAGAAGACTCTCAAATATTATTTCTCAGAATTCAGGTGGGCAAAAATTAATAAATTAAATATCAGAAAAATACATATGAAAATAATGAGATATTAATTTACAGCATAAAGATTGGTCAACATTAATAAATCTGGTGACACCTAATTTTGACAAGGATATGGGGGAGAAAATACCTATACCTACCAGAAGGATCATCAAGATGGTACCATTATTTTGGAGAGCAATTTGGCAATACACGGTAAAGTTGAAGATTCTTATACTCTACAGCTCATCAATTCCACTTCTGGATTTCTTTCCTATAAAGTGAAAACAACAACAAAATACTATTTTACATGTATCAAAAGAGAATAAAACAAAGATGTTTATTGCCGAACTTTTTGAAATTGTCAAAAGGTAGAAATCCAAATCTCTCTCAGTGGTGATGGTGGAGTAATGGATAAATAAACTGAGAAGGATACATATAACATAAAGAGATAATACCTATTTGTTATGGGTTTAAATTGTGTCTCCCCAAAAGTCGTATGGTGAAGCCCTGGCCCAATTCCTCAGAATATTATTGCATTTGGAGACAGGGCCTTTAAAGAGGTGATGGAGTTAAAACAAGAACATTGGTGGAGGCGGGGGGGGGGGTGGTTAATTTAATCTGGCTGGTGTCCTTATAAGAAAAGGAAATTTGGATAAATAAGGAGACACAGAGGATACACAGGTACAGAGAAAAGACCACGTGAGGGCACATCAAGAAGGCAGTCATCTGCCAGCCAAGGAAAATGGCCTCAGAAGAAATCAAACCTGCCGGCACCTTGATCTTAGACTTCCAGCCTCCATAACTGCGAGAAAAAAAGTTCCTGTTGTTTAAGCCACCCATTCGGTGATGTTTTGTCACGGCAGCCCTAACAAACAAAGATATTAGTCTCTACACTCTACGTACATTACCTCCTTTAATCTTAACAACAGCTCAATAATCTTGGTACTATTATCATTATCGCTACTCTCCATACGAGGAAACTGAGACTCAGAGATTATGTAAATTTCCCAGCATCACACACTTAGTTAATAGTAGCTTAGATTTCCAACCCAGAAAATCTGATGATGGAATTCAGTTCCTAACATGCTATTAAATCATTTAAAATGAATAAGCTAGATCAAAGTATATCAACAGAGATAAATATAATGTTGAATGCCTAAAATAAAATGTTGAATGCACAAAGCATCTATGGAGAAATACTTTCAATATGATATGATTTATAATAATTTTTTAAACATGCACAAAATAGTACATCTTTGAAAGATGGGAGGGAGAGTTGGGCTTAACTGTGTTTCTTTGCCTTTTTCTTTTTATATTAAAAGAGAGCTGAAGAAATATGGTAAAATACTAATGTCTGTTTAGTCTTTGTCATGGATAATAGGTGCCTGTTAAATTATTTTCTGCACTTTTTTCTGTGTATAAAATGTTTTATAATTTTAAAAATATTTTGTTTTTAAAAAGCAAAATACATTGCTTTAAACATCTTTCTTTGTGATTAAGTTGGACAGTAAATCTTATGTCCATAAAAGGGCAGTTAATTCTTTCTGTCTTGAGTGTAAACAGTGAGGAAAATGTTTATCGTATGTTTGTTGTTTGTTTTTCAATTGGAATATTAAAATGGGCAATTTTCTTTAACATATGTTGGGTGTCTTACAAACTAGTGTGGACCCCTTTCCAAGTTAGGTTGCTGAGTTGATCCTACAGAGAAAGAATAAAGGAAGTGATTAGAAACAGATGTGACATTTTAAAAGCCTCTACCATAAAAAGCAGAAAGGAGACAGAGATGGAGCTGGGCATAGTTCTAAAAAGAAAGCTCTTTTCAAACATGTAGAGAAGATCGTTTTCTCCATATGGACGAGAAAGAACTATGATTTAGGAGCTGGTTGCTCTGAGACACAATTAGGAATCAGACCAGAATCAGTGGTGGAAATCTTATGTTGCCTCATTAGAAGGAAAAAAGCATTAATGTAGGATTTATATGCTGGAAAGTTCTACAGCAGCTGAAATACAGTGGCAAATGAAATGAAAAGTCTTTTTTTTAATTCATAACACATTTATATAAATATAACCCAAAGAAAGTTAAACACCATTTCATATTTGACAATGTTTCCTATATAATTTTAATATACCACTAAGATAATGTGTCTCTGTTGGTTTTCTTTTTTCAGAATATTATGGGGGTACAAATGTTTTGATTACATAAATTGCCTTTGCACTGCCCGAGTCAGAGCTACAAGTGTGCCTATCCCCCAGACAGCGTGCACTGCACCCATTAAGTGTGAATTTACCCATCCCCCCGGCCCATCACCCGATGATTGTTACTTCCATATGTGCACATAAGTGTTGATTGATTAGCACCAATTTAATGGTGAGTACATGTGGTGTTTGTTTTTCCATTCTTGTGATACTTCACTTAGAAGAATGGGCTCTAGCTCCATCCAGGATAATACAAGAGGCAGTTTACCATTTTTTATTATGTCTGAGTAGAACTCCATGGCACACATATACCACATTTTATTAATCCATTCATGTATTGATGGACACTTGGATTGTTTCCACATCTTTGCAATTGTGAATTGTGCTGCTATAAACATCCAAGTGCAGATGTCTTTTTTTTGAAATGAAGTGCTAAGAAACCAGGAGTAGTTGTGGAATTACTAAGTAGACTAATTTCTGTGAATTTCTGGAACCCTGGTAAAAATCCTTAGAGGTCAATTTGCCCTTTCACCAGGGAAGCATTAAACATCGCTCAGAGTTGTTAGGAGATAATTTTGCACGTGTCTCTCCTATCTTTGCACATCTTCTGACATCTTTTGTTCTGGGCTACCTTTTCAAGAATATATAAGTCAGCAACCTCAAAAGGCAGAGATAGTGTCTCCCTCTAAAGTAGAGAGCAGGATTTTTGCTCTCCAGTATACAAGATAAAGATTTCCTAAGCTCAGGCTTCCTCAGCTCTGAAGCAAACCCACTATGTGTGCAGCAACCACCTTGGCCACTCTACACTGTCCCCATGATATTTGGAAGACAAGGGTTACCTTGTCTCCAAATATAAAAACATGAAGCTCATGCCATTTGCTATATGATGAGTAACAAAATTTTTTGTCTCTATCCAGGAGTACTGTGACTTCTTTCAGCATCCATGAAACTGTGGCAGAGTAACCTGTATTACCTTGCAAGGAAGGTAAAATCAGAGACTCTTTACAGTCCTTAACAAGTGTCACTTCTAAGGTTAATGGTTGAATATATTATGTTCAGATTCAACAAATATGTACTGATCACTTACTATGTGGCAGGCACTGTGCTAAGTGAGCATCTGACAACTGTTATCTTATTTAATCCTCACAGTGGCTCTATGAGAGTTTGAGGTATTGCTAGGTGAAATAACCTACCAAAAGTCCCATAGTTAGTGAGTGACGGTTTCAGACTGCCCAGCCCAGGCAGTACAACTAGAGCATCTACTCTTAATGGCTTTCTATTCCCACAGCAACACTTTCAGATTGCAATTCTTGTCCCTTTTAACATTAGGGAAACTGATATTCTAAACAGTTAGTGCTTGCTCAAAGTCACAAAAATCACTCCTGAAGTTTAATGTCAATTTCATTATGAAATCAAAAGGGAATACTTATTATTAAGTAAAGAAGTAGCTTTCAATCACTTTGCATTGAAATCTTGATTCTGACAGTGATCTTCCAGTATTTTCTATTTATTTTGTAGTTCTTTTATTAAAAGCAAAAGAAGCACGTTGTTGCAAAAGACTTAGGATTGTTAAAAATAAAGAAGTACATTGTTGCAGATAAGATCAACCAAAAGATGCTAAAATTGGTAGACAAAAACTTGAGGAGAAACAAGATTTACATAATTTCAAATTATATTCCCCAAGAAACCTATCAACTGCAAAGAAAAAAATGGAGACTTCATGGTAGAGAAACCTAGCAGACGACAGCTCAACCCAATGATCAAAATACGTTACCAGCAATAAGAAAAATCAACAGCGTAATTTGATTGATTTATGTGATACACTGCGAGGGAGATACGTCTATTTTTTTTTAAATTCTTGCCAACACCATGTATATAACCTCATTCTTATCATGAGACAATATCAGACATACCCAAATTGAGAAACATTCTATGAAATAACTAATCAATATTTACCAAAACTGTCAAGACCATGAAAGCCAAAGAACAACAGCAGAACTGTTACAGACGGAGGGAGACGAAGGAGAAATAACATCTAGATGCAATGTGAGATCTTGGATAGGATCCTAGAACACACAGGGAAAAACACTCATTTTAAAATGGGTAAAATTAGAAAAAGGTCTGTAGTTGAGTTAATAATATAGTACCAATGTTAATTTCCTCCACTTGACAATTGTACTATGGTTACTTTAGTTATTAACATTAGGGGGAACAGGATGAGGTGGTATATAAGGGAATTCTTTGTATTATTTTTTCAACTTGTAGATCTAAAATTAGTTCAAAATTAAAAGTTTCAAAAAATAAAATTATGTTGCTTATATAAAACAATGTTTTATGAAATGTAATATAGTGGTTAAGAGCATATTCTCTACGTTCAAACCGCAGCTTGGTTACTTATAAACTGCATAATTTGGGGCAAGTTATGCTAATCGTTCTGTGCTCCAATTTCCTCATCTCAAAAAGGAGTATCACAATAATACCCACTTTATAAGGTTGTTATGAACATTAAATAAGGGAATCATTGCTAAATGCTAAGGACAGAGGTTGACACTCAATGAGTTGTCTGTTTTATTATTAATATTCAGTGGTTTATCTATGCCAGTTAGTTCTTGGATTTCACCTGTCAAAAGATGGTCTCATCAAAGACACCAGTCATGTCTTGGGAATGAAAAGCAAGAGGGTACCAGGAGCAAAGGCACAGTCTTTTTAGGATGTTCTCTGAACTGGGCATTGTCAGCTCAAATGCTGACAAGGACCAATCCTGAGACCAGCGAGTAGAGTCAACCCGGGAGGGAATGTGGTGATCTGAAGAGCAGGTGCCCTGTCCAGTGAGAGCAGGGACACTCCTGCTGTCGCCATGACAAACTGTGTCAGATCCTCCAGCTTTGCAAGAATCTTGGCTTTTCATAAGAAAACTCCCAACTTCTACGTTTTGGAAAATAGTTCAAAAATGTAAAACGCTTTGGGGCCAAGACTACAAAGGCCAAACCCAACATGTGAGTGAGCTGGATGCAGCTGGTGGCCTCCACCTTGATGGCCAACACTTCAGTGGGTGCAACTGGTGGCATGGGGAGTGGGTGGGGCTTTAAGGTCAACAAAATACCTTGGTGCAAATTCACTCTGCTGTTAATTAGCATTACCTACACACACATGCTTACGCAGACACACATATGCATACAAGTCACCTCATCATATATGCTTGGGAAACTCGGAGTTAAACACAATTAAACACAATTTAGTAAACTGCAAGTCTCAGAACTTTTCATATGCTCAGCTACATTGTGAATTCTGATTCAAAGCTATGCCATGCCTTTTTTCCTCCCATTTCATCTGTCACTGGGCCATTTTCTGAGGAGCTACTCATGGGACAAGTGTTCTGTGAAAACACTTAGGGGACACTGAACTCTGGTTTCTGATGCTCCACCCGGGCCTGACCCACCTCAGTCCTGATCTTTCTTTCCTTCTCCCCATAATACTTGATGCAAGGTGCACTCTTGGTCAATGCTTAAGGAATTAACTGCCTCTTACAAGGGAATTTAGGGCTCACAATACAGTCTGTACTTCAGCTTAGGAGGAGAAAAAAGAAAAGAAATAAAGCCATATGCCACATTGGATTGAAACAAGCTCCCCGACTCTGCCAGTTGGTTTTGATTGTTTGCAAAGGAAAAGCCAAACAAAGAAGGAGGTGGAATTTATTTCAGTAAACAGCATCTTTCAAAGAGAAAGAACTCAGTCTCCTCCAGGAGAGGAGGCCTCACTGCTGTTACAATCAGAAAACATTTGCAAACAACCACTCGGTTAAAGAAAACAGCATGTTCAAACAACAGAACTGTGGGTTTCCTTGGGGAGTTTGGTCTGTGTGTGTATGGGGGTGTGTGTACGGGTGGTTTGGAAGGAGGACTGGAGGAGATGCACTTGCATACATATTCATCTTTATGTCTAAGAGCATTCGGTATCTTGGGATAGGAAAGCAAAAGGTTTATACATGCAGTGCATTGAAGCACTAAGGGATTTTATACACTGTCTTGCCAAACATTCCTCAGCAGATGACAGAAACAAGGGCCAGAGAGGTTGAGTGGACTTCTTAAGGAATAGATTCCACCCCTCTTCTCTGCTGACCCTACTTCTTTCAGCTTGTGTTCTTTTCCCAATATGCTGCCTCTTAAAGCATGGGAGCATTTGAAGACAGAGTTTACATAGCCACAACTCTAAATAAGTAATGCTGGCAACAGTGAAACAAACATGGGGGATTGCAGAAATCAAACAGAAGAGTTGCGTGTTGGTCTACACTGCACAGCAAAAAAATCACATGCACACCTAAATCCAAAGGAAATCTGATCATGTTGCTGGGAGATATTACAAATGAAGACAATAATGATAGCTGTGCCTGGCAACTAATATTCACTGAGAGCTCTCTTCATGCCAAGCACCGTCCTGCATGCTTTCTGTTCTCCTTCGTATTCGATCTCGCAGTTGCTCTCTCTACAGGAAAGGTGACATTAGCATATGTTAACAGAGGGGAGAGCTCAAGGTCAGGAGGCCTAAATAAGTAAATGTCCAAGGTTGTACAATTCAGAAGTGGACATGTGGGGGTTTGAACTGAGATCTATCTGATTCCAAAGTCCTGAATTGTTTCATCACACCCAGGGACAAGAATGGTAGGAAGCCACTTATGTATCATGGCATATGTCAATTTTTGCATATCTAAAGACAATGCTCATTCTATGTCTACTGTGTGCCCAGTGTGTGTCACTGTGGTCAGTGCTGAGGACTAACCAAGGAGACTGCCTGGGCACTCAAGGTCGGGTCAGAGGAGGGTGAGGGAGACAGGATAAGTGTTATGATCTGGGCCATAGGGGAGCACGTAGGGGCCCATCACACTGCATGGAGGAGGTCCTGGAAGGTCACTTGGAACTGATAGCATTGGATGTGGTCCTTGAAAGAGGAGCAGGGTTCTCAGCGAGGAAGCAGGAAGAAAATGCTGTTCTAGACACAAAGAACTGGAGGATCAAAGAGCAGTGGGCAGGTATTGGGGGGTGGGGGAGAGCAGCCACTGGAACACAGCTGGGGTGTGGGGTGTGTCTTAAAAGGTAGAAGGAAATGAATTTGGAAAATTTGAGGATCTTGAACTTCAGGCTGAGAAGTTTGAACTTTATGTTATAGGGTATGAAGGTGGGGCAGAGTAGGTTAAATTTAAGACACGAGACCACAGAAATGACCCAAATGACACAAGTATTAGCCTGTAGGAAACATGAGTTAGAAGGAGATGATCTTTAGGAGTCAGACAGAGCCTGTGTTAGCATTCCAACTCTGCCACCCACTAGCTGTATCAGCTTAGATAAGTTATGCACCTCTCTGAGCCTCAACTTCCATATTTATAAAATTGGGATAATAATAATATCTCGCCCACAGGATTGTTGTGAACGTTCAAGAAGACTCTACCACAGAGTGCTTTTGAAAGTGCCTTACACATGTGAGCTATTATTCACGTGGTGGGTCCTCATTTACATAATGTTTGGTTTGTCAGTGGTTTGGGGTAATCAATGCCAAGGTCTTTTTCCTTTCGAAGCCCTCCCCCCAGCTGTGATGAACAGATTGAGGGTATAGGGGAAAGGAGCATGAGTTTTAGTGGCAGGAGGCTCAGTTTCTGATTCCAACCCAGCCTCCCCAGTTGCTGGCAGATCTGCACTGAAGGACTTCAGGCCAAATAGGGCCCCTCTCTGGGATTCAGGATCCTCTTCCAACACGGCGACTAGCACGGAGCCGACAAGCAGCAAATCTTGGTGTCCTTCTCTTCCTTTCTAAGCCCCGATACTGCCTGCATTTCTAGAAATTCCTTTAACTCCCCCGGGCCTCAGTTTCCGCATTAGGAAAATGGGAATAATAACCTTCACTGGATACTTTATGGGGTTATTCTGAAGCTCAAATAGTGGTCACGATAACACGGAGCAAAGCTTTGTAAACTGTATCGTTCTACAAACATGCAGGATCATTGTTATAAACCCAGCCACGTTCAGATGGTTCCACTGAAACTTGGAGTCCCTGAGGCTAAAAAGAGTTAATACTTGGAGTGGCCACATGAGCTCCAAGGAAGAATAACAATGAAACTTTCATCTCCTGGCCCAATAATAGTGAAAAACGGTTTACCTTTATGGGCCTATTCATTGCTACCCCGTGAAAACAGAGCTAACTGCTATAAAATGAGGCCAATTAAATCTACACAATTCTGCTTCCTGTCTCCCATCAGTGTCACCTCTTTCTCCTCCTCCCCCAAATAACAGCCTCTCTCCCCTGTCTTCTCCTCATGGTGAAGTCTTGCATCTGCAAAGATCATAAAACACTCAACACACATTGGCAGAAAAATCACCTTAGTACCTACAAAGACACACAACACACACACACACACACACACACACACACACGGCACATCAGCACACGCCTCCCCGATATAGCGTCTTTGAGAAAAGAAATGCCCAGTTGGACAGAGCTGCATTGAGGAGCCCCTGAGCAGCTCTGGTGACATGGCCATGGGCATCTCTGACCCCACTGCACACGCTCTGCACACTGAGACACAAAGGCTGAGCCTGGAATCAGCCCCGAGCAGACAATCAGAACTTAAATGCCCTCTGATTAAAGCAAATATTGGCGCATTTGTTCCCAAGGTCTGCAAGAGTTACTGACCAGGAGACTTCCCTCGGGTTTCTTTTTCTGACACAGGGAGTTATAGATATCATCCCCCAGGTTACCCAGAGATGTTTAATATCCTGATTTGGAAATAATGCATTTCTATATTTATTGTTACTTTTGCTTCTTTGGGAACAGTGCAAAAGAGAAAAACCTAGACTGTGGTGGAAAGAACACTGGATGGGAAGGGAAATCACCAGGATTCAAACGCTTATTGTGTTTCTTGTAAGTTGTGTCACTTTGTGTGAGTCATTGGGATGATACCCACCTCCTAGGATTCTGGGGAGGCTCTGTAGAAGTATCCCAGAAATAAAAGAGCCTCTTGTACTGTATCTTTTTACTATTAAATAACTGTGAGTTGGGATCACCCTAAAGGGCAATGAATTAGGGTCAGGAGACATAGGGCCTGTGTCCCAGCTCTGCCACTAGCGAGCCGGGTGACCTTCACAAATCATTGTGCCTCTTGGAGGCTCATTTTCTTCACACCATTCAAGAAATACTCATAAAACCTCTGTTATGTGGCCGATTCTGTGAAGTATTCTATAAAGTGTTACTCAAATATAAGGATATGTATTGTATTATTGATCAATTGCTACTAGTTAATTATCCAAGCTATATAATTTCATTATTTCAATGTGGTATCTTCCCTTAAGATCTCATGGCCAGGTTACATTGTTCTCTATGATCTTAGCCTTGTGTTCTAATTTATATTTTCCCAGATGCTAAATATTAAATATATTTAATTTGTACTTTATTATTTTAGTAGAGCCACACTGAGTAAGTTGCTACAAATACATTGTAGGCTGGAATGCAAATAATGACATATACACAAATGAACAAAGAAGAGCAGTGGAAATGTTCCAGGATTAAAATTTACTGGTTTTGCCTAAGTAAATCCAACTGTCATTCTCTGATTACTCAACCTCAAGCCTATCTTAACATAGAGATGCTTACTTTTACAAGACTAGAGAATGCTAAAAAAAAAAAAAAAAAAAAAAAGGAAGCTATGCATCTGAGAAGATTGCTGCAATTCATCCGTATTGCAAAGAACAATAGCAGCGGTTTTCCTGATAACTAGTTTTGATAATGAGAAGAAAGGGTTGAAATCAGAGTATTCTCTTTACCACTATGGGGACTGGTGTAGTAAGGAAAGGGGTGGACAGAAATGGGAAGAGAGGAGGCACACGTAGCCAAAGAGGAGGGACCTAGCTTTTTGCTGAGGGTCTTATAGCTGCTGTCACACTTGAATCCCACACACCCGTAAGGGAGATGGCACCACCCCCTCTTCACAGTTTGCCCAAGCTAAGGAATTCAGACCCCAAATCTTTTTTGACTGAATTTGCACCATCTTTCCACTCTACCATGCTGATTTCCTTTGTACTCCTTCCTAATTTCCCTGAGCTGAGTGTTAATACTGCCTCAGGCAACAGCCTTTGCCACTGTCCCAGGATGCCCCTGAAATGTGGGGGTGCCCCGGGGGGGAGCAGAATGGCCAACCCATTCATTCTTCTCCTCCCTTTCCATGTGGCTCCTGGTCCATAGCTGTTCTACAACGGCCATATAAAGGACAGAACAGACTTAATAGAGAATCAGCCCGAGTCTCAGAGTATACTCTATCCAAGGTGAGAAGGAGAAAATTTCTAGTTGTGCATAGACGGAATTGTCTTCATTTTTAGAGGCTTGTATTATGCGAGATAACTCATTTTGGCATAATGGAAGGAGCACAGAACTTTGTCATAAAGATATTAGTTGAAACCCAGGCTCTATAGCTGCACTGCCTGATAGAACTTTCTACAATGAGGGATGTTCTCTACCTGCCCTGTCCAATAGCTACATGTGGCAACAGAGCACTTGAAATGTGACTGGGGCAACTGAGTAATGGAGTTTTTAATTTCATTTAGATTTAACTAATCTAAATTTAGATATCCACATGTGGCCAGTGACTACTGTGTTGGACAGGACGGCTCTATTGCCTCCTAGCTGTGACCTTGAACAAGTCACTTCATCTCTCTATGCCTGAGGTCAGTCATCTGTAAAGTGTTCCTAATCCTGCCACCTCACAGCTTTGTTGGATTGACAAAGAGAAAAAAAGAGCCACACAAGTGCTTAGCACAAAACTTTGCACTTAATAAGGGCTCAAGAGACTTGAGTTGAATCTGAAAATTTGAATCTCATAACAGTCCAAAAGAAATGCATGTTAAAAGTCTATGCCTGGATTTTTCTCCAGAATTGATTCCTTATGATTGCTTTATTCATCCAAACCTCAGTTTCCTGCCAAAAATGACCTCAGACAAAACAAGGGCTAAAGAAAGTCACACTAGGCATAGGATGGTGGGTACCATCCCTACCCCTCAGGGCCCTGCTTCCCCTGGAGCTCTGACATGGCATTTCTCCCATAATGCGGTAGGTGAAAGCAGGACAGAGTGCTACACAATATGATGTAGCCACAGAGAGCTTTGCCAAAAACTTCTCTCTTTCTCCTCCACTTTTTAAACACACTGTTTTCAGGAAAATTTGTCCATCTGGTTCTGATTCATTTGCACTTAACTCATCAGAGAGAGATGTTGCAATAACAGATTGACTTGTAAAAAGTTTGAATTCATGTATCTCCCAGCCTCTTTCCTTAGAAATAGAGGAATGGGTTTGGCCAGCAAATGGGTACAAGATGGCGGTTTCAGTTCTGCTGCAAACTCTCCGTAAACCCTAAAGATGCCCCTACTCTCTTGGGTCTGGGGTCTGGGTCTTCCTTAACTCCCCACTCCCCAGAAAGGAGGGTTTTGACTGAGTGGCAAGTAATTTTCATACAAACTGACCGTCAATAGGTCTCTAATGTGAAAAAGCTCAGTATTTTTTACAAAGGACATTGTCATCACTAAAAACACAGAATTGAACAATTTGATGAAAGAAGTCTAGATGTTTTGTAATCACGAAAAGAAAAAAGAAATATGATCGTCAGTAGTTCACGTGAGTTCAGGAAGATCAGACAATCCCAGATTAGCCTTGTTCTTTAATTGATAAAATTACTAGATTACTGGATCACACCTGATATTTGAATAGCTCTACATTGAACAAGGTCCTCTGGGATGGTCTGGTGGGTAAAAGAGAACAATGAGGACTGGATGGCTTAAATGGCAAGTCCATTTAACTTAGAGAGGTCTGAAACCAGAAACCTGCTCCCTTTGCACTAAATTGTGTGGCCCAGCAATGGTGACAAGACCTCCTATGACTGGTATTCAGTATGAGATTGAGATGCATTGGGTGGATTATTATACTGAGTAGGAACTGAGTTAGATGACAAAATGCTCTCTTTCGAGTAGAGTGTTGACACATACACTTGCATCAAATGAACTGTAAGATTCTTTAAATATTCACCTCAGTCAGAATTCTTGTAATTCCATTCTCCTTGAGCCGTGCAGAGTTACCATCAAAACTCATTGACTATGGATATGACCACCATTGAGATGATTTCATCAGAGTTCTTGATTTCAATGCTCTCCAGGTGACAACTTTCAAATTTATATTTCCAAACTATATTTTCTTCTGACGTGCCTTATGTGTACAACTGCCACCTTAATAGCTTTGCTCAGTGCCCATCAATCCAGGAGTGGATTAATAAAATGTGGTATATGTAGACCATGGAGTACTACTCAGCCACAAAAAATGATGGTGAACTAACACCTTTTATATTATCCTGGATAGAGCTGGAGCCCATTCTTCTAAGTGAAGTATCACAGAATGGAAAAATAAGCACCACGTATACTCACCATCAAATTGATCAACACTTATGTGCACATATGGTAGTAACATTCATCAGGTGTTGGGCAGGTGGCAGGGTCGGGAGGGATTGGGTATATTCACACCTAATGGGTACGGTGTGTGATGTCTGGGGGATGGACACACTTGTATCTTTGACTCGGGTGGGGCAAAGGCAATTTAAGTGACCTAAACATTTGTACTCCCATAATATTCTGAAATTTAAAAAAAAAAATCTTCACTTGGATAGCTTATAGGCATCTCAAGCCAACTGTGTCCAAAATGGAGATTAACATTCTTGTTCCAAAAACTATTCCCTTCCAATGTTCTCCACTGATAAAGTATAATACCATCTATCAAGTGGATCAAGAGACATTGATTCAAGAGACACCAAGTGCAGCCACCAAAGGTCCCTCGGCTTTTGGTTGAACTCTCCTTGTGAGCCCTAACTAAAGGTTAGAAAATTTTATCTTCTTATATCTCTCACTCATCGGGCCTGCTGATAGTTAAGACTTTAGCTTCCATGGGCTTAGGGTTGTTGATTCAAGTTCTTCTAGAATAGCCATTTTTCCATTAGATTGTGAGGCCTGGAGAAAGCAGGGAACATTCTGTCCATTCTATATTCCAAGCACAAAAGAAATACAACAAAGTAAAAATTAGACTCTGTTCTCTGCATCCTTCCTGCAATTTCTCTACCTTCACTTTAGCCACACAAGCTTTGTCTCATTGGGTCACCTTTGCTCTCTTAGCACTAAGTTCACAGTCTGACATTTGAAATAATGAAATGAATTAATGGATGAAGAATAAAGAAACAAAGGAAATGATGAGACACTCTGTCCATCAGGCAGCTCTAGCAAGCCCTGAATATGCTGTATCCAGCAGGCATCTAATCATGTATATGCTCCTCCATCTTATAGCCCAGACAGGACTCAGGAAGAGAGTTTCAGGAAGAGCTTAATGTTCACTGGAATTTTCTCCCCAGCCATTAACACCCAGTCTGACTTTTATGATTATTTTTCTTTCTTCTCTCTCTCTCTCTCTCTCTCTCTCTCTCTCTCTCTCTCTCTCTCTCTCTCTCTCTCTCTCTCTCTCTCTCTTTTTAAAAGTCAGTTGTGGTGTCTTTTCCTCCCTCCACCTTACCCATTATTACGATAATGACTTTAAACACCATGCATTGCTATTCAGGGCACTGTGAAAATATGTTTTTCCCATCAGTTCCAATGAAATAGTTTCCACTGTCTGTTTCCCTTGCAGATAGCAATCAAAGTCCAGGCATAACAATTAAAAAAAAAAAAGTTCAAACTTTTTTCTGATATAGAATCTAAAACTTGTCCTTGGAAAGTGACACCCAAGGGAATTTAATCACAAATGCTCTTGACTTGGCCCAGCCCATTGCTGTTGCATATAGAGTATCTGGAATGATCTCTTTCTGGGAGGTGATTTCCTGGTTTTCCCTGTTAGTCTTCCCAGAGGCCAAAATAAGAGACCTTTGAACATTGAACATTGCTCCCTTAAGACCTCCAGTGGGATCTCCAGGGTCTAACACTGATCTTTAAAACTCACTGTCATCTCTTTACTTCCTCCTCTGGCTACAGGACCCTAGACTCTGAGGGCCCCCTTGCCTGAACTCCTCATTCACTCAGATTGGTTGACTTTGCATCACCAGGTCAATATGTAGCCATGCCACTTACCAGTTATATGACCTTAGACAGCTATTTCACCTCCTGTCCTCAGTGTTTCCATTTGTAAAACAGGAGTACTAACCTGTGTCTCACAGGATAGTGGTGAAGTTAAATTACAAAATGTAGCAGACACTAGTTGAAAATTGGTCCTGAACTGGTTAGACCACAGATCCTGACTCCTCCTATCAATCTCCCTCTTCCCTGAGCTATTGCAGCACCAGTGCCATGCGAACAAAGAATTCAGAGCCCAAATGGTCTTAGGATGTTGTCAACTGAAAAGTCCCATTTCAAATTCTTAGCACACACAGACATACACAACATACACCACACTACACATGCACACCCCACATACACATCACACACATACTACACCACACACACGTGCCATACTACACACATACACAACATACCACCACATGCATGCCACACACATAAACCATACAACACACACATATACACACACACACCAGCTGGGCAGTTGGGCATTTGCCATGTCAAATTCCAAGGATAGCCTGCTCCCAATGCCCTTGTCTTCTCTTGTAATTTGGCCTTCATAACTGGGAGAGCAGCTCTGGTGCACAGTGCAAAGCTGTTAGGAAATGTGGGAAACAAAAAGAAAAGGAACGTGCTGCTCTTCTAAAAGCATTTGTTCTTTGGTGGGCTTAGGCCCTATTTCCCCTGCACATTGATGACAGCCATAAAAAGTAATGTATGCAGAGCATTCACTCCGTTTGGGCACCATGCTGTTGTGTTACTTGTAGGTAAATTTAACCCTTACAACACACCCATATGCATGCCACTATTAGGCAGTCAGGTTGTCGGGGAGTGTCATCCTCAGCCATTCTCTACTGCGGAGATCCATCCAATGGCTGGGTTCCCCACTCCAGCTTTGCTCTCTAGCAACTAGAAGAGAAATTATGTCTTAGCTAGGAGTGACCAATGATTAACTGGCAAAGGGGCATGGTGAGGGTCAGTTTTGCTGTGTTTCATTCCTAAATGGTCCAGAAGAAGTAACTGGTGGGCATCCAGGGATTAAGGCCATAGATCTCTCTGCCATTTCATTATACTGCAAACATGGTTAATTAGTAATGCTTTTCTAGTGCTTGACACCTCCCAGAAACCTACAGTCATCCCAGAGCCCATGTGATGTTTGGTATTTTTGGCTCCAGACAAGGGTCAATAACATAGTTTTGTCACTCAAAATATAAAGCAATTTCTATAAAGACAAAGCCAGTTGTTCTCTGCTGGCCTATGGTTGGCTACTGGGTCTACAGAAAGTTGCTGGCTTTTGCTGACAGAGGTGTGGCACTAACAACCCACCCATGACGTCATATGACACCGAGGTAGGATATAGCCTTCCGAGCCCCAGAGATTTACGGAGGCAGTGGGTTCCATTAAGCCAGGCAACTGAATTCCAGTGATATCACTTATAAAGAGGGCTGTCTCCTTTGGGACAACTTAGCTGTGTGGATAATAGAAAAAACAGCTCTTAATGCTTTAAATAACACATATGGAGCATATGTATTTGTAACATACATGGAACTTCTGACGTTCCAAGACAGTATAAAACTTTGAAAGGGCTGGTTCCTGATAAGATCAGTATTTTCCATTCCTTATTCGATCTCAACGCTGGATCAGATACCCAATGACCAGCCTCTTCCCTTTAATTCATACAGTTGGCAGTTTGCAAAGTGCATTCATGTTCATTATCTCATGAGTCATTCACAATGACCTTGAAGGGTTATCATTTGTGTTTTTCATATGTGGAAATTATGGGTCAGATAGGATAAGTAACTTTCCAAATGTCTCACAGCTGCAATGGCAGAGGTAAAACATTGTTCAGTGTTCACCCCGCTGAATTGTGCTACCTCCACCCAGTCCACATTTGTCTGCAACTTGACATCAATAAACTGGGGAATGCCCTGAGGCTTCTGTCCTGAGTGACTGGAAGAAGCTAGGGGGCCCTTTCTAGGCACAGTCTACACTGCAGGTCTTCCCACATGTGAATCCCTACTGCTCTTTGATGCCAATCCATTTTTACATATCAGATAAATGCCACTTTCTCAAGGTGGCCTTCCTTGACATCCCACCCAAGTTAGGGGTTCCATTGTTATAAGTTTCCACAGCATCGTTTTCTTCCTATATAGTAATACTCACAATACTTATAATAATTTTTTCAGTTGCTGTTTTCTTCGATGAGCTATAAGCTTCATAAAGGCAGGAACCATTTTCAGCTAGCATAGCTCCTAGCACACATTAGGTACCTGGTAAACGTATGGGATGAAGGAACAAACCATTCCCTCTCACAGGGAAGTCTGGACCGGACAGAGAATGCCAGCCTGCCACTCAGAAGAAAACTTACCCGAGGTAGCCAGACAGTGAGTACAAAAACATATCCAGGAAAAGATCAGCAGCTGGTCAAATTATGTTAGCCATTTGTCAGGTCCAAACTGGGGTTCGGAGCCAGGAACAGGACTGCAGGTGAGGGAAGAGGACTTACAGGGGCTAGGGGAATGGCATCTCAGCAACGGGGCCAGGAAAATAAAGATCGCAGCTCTCTTTGGGGCTTTGTACTTAAAACAGATGGCTCTGTGCCTTGACGGGTGCTTTCCTCCTCGTATGGCCAACGTTTCATACGGTAGTGATAGGGAGCTGTAGATAGGTGTGTGGTGGATAGCATGGTGGAGGATGTGTTTAAGGAAGATCATTCGCTAAAAGAGATACACAGAGAAAAGTCACAGAATTGGGAAGACCAACTAAGATGCAAACAGACAAGAGAGAAGCAATGAGAACGTGAACTAAGCTGGTGAAGAGTGAACAGAATTGAAATACACTACAGAGGTGTGCTCTGTTGAGCTCAGTAATTGATAGGATATATAATAGTATCCCTTTTTGTTTACTAAGTAAGTTATTTTTTTTAATTTCAAAACATTATGGGGGCACAAACATTTTGGTTACATAAATTGCTTTTGTACAGTTTGAGTCAAAGTTGTAAGCATACTCATCATCCAGATAGTGTGCATTGTACACGTTAGGTATGAATTTGCCCATCCCCTCCACCCCTTCCCACTTGCTTGATTTCCACTGAGTTTTACTTCCATATGTGCACACTAGTGTTGATCGATTAGCTCCAGTTTAATAGTGAGTACATGTGGTGTTTGTTTCTCCATTCTTGAAATACTTCACTTGCAAGAATGGTCTCTAGTTCCATCCAGGTTCTTACAAAAGGTATTAGTTCACCATTTTTTTATGGCTGAGTAGTACTCCATGCTATACATATATCACATTTTATTAATCCACTTATGTGTTGATGGGCACTTGGGTTGATTCCACATCTTTGCAATTGTGAATTGTGCTGCAATAAACATTCCGGTGCAAGCGTCTTTTTGATAAAATGACTTAATCAAAAAGATACTAAGTATTTTATATCCTTCACTTCGTTTGAGCCTCATAGAGAGCTGTGCTAGAGAGATAAGAAAACAGAGGTTTTCTACCCTCGTCACAAGCTCTGAATAGCACGGGATTGCAGGTCCCCTGACCACCAGTCCTGGGCTCTCCAGACAGTGTCAGGCCGTTGTGTAACCTGGAGTTTATGTTACAGGAATGGGCTCACCTCAATCCCCCTAGGCTCAAGCAGTCTTTGATCTTGTTTATTTATTCGTTCAAGGAACATTTATAGCTGTGCATTTCCCAGAAGAGAGGTTTGAGGATTCCCATCAGCTCTGGGAGTCTGATAATAGCGTCAGCAGCTGCTGCACCGGAGACCCTGTGCCTCGGGACAGCCTCTGCTTGTGGTGAGTCAGACCCGCTTTTCATCTTTACTGCTTTTCCTGATTACTAAAGAAATTCCGGAGTCATGGTAAAATGTCCAAAGAAGAAATGTTAAAAAGATAAAATGCTACATACTTTGCCACAACTTACTTTTTTGTATAATAGTAGAACAAAAACATGGAGCCTCCGTTAATTGGCAGGCCCTGGGGGGCACAGCTTCATATACAGCGTCTCCTTTAATCCTCACACCAGTCGGAGGCAAGTACTGTGACTACCTCTGTTTCACGGCTGAGGAAACTGAGGCTCCCAGAAAGTAACTTACCCAAGCTCACAGAACTAGGAAGTGGCCGAGGCAGAGTTCTAGCCAGGACCCACGACCCCAGAGCCCATACACCCAAGCATGGCGGTGAATCAGGGATCTTTCCAAGTCAGACACCTTTAATCACGTCTGTTTCTGAAAGAAAAATTGTTGTCTCCTTCTATTCTCCCAAATGTTTCTTGGGGTTTTTTGTTTTGTTTTTTGTTTTTTTAACTAGGGTGAAAAGGCTAATTCACAATTCATTTTTTTCAAAAAGTCAAGTTCTTCAAAGAAGCTTATATAAGTTCTCACCTACCTACTTGCCAAGGCAGAAATCTTTATGGCTGGGCCCCTTTATCTGTGGTGCACAAAGCATTCAACCAAAGTCAGGACTCTCGGGGCAGGTCTTGGCTGTACTATTAATACTGACTTACTGCATGATCTGAGGCAAGTACCTCCTTCTTCCCATCTGAGCATGCAGTCAGAAGTTCGGATGGTCTCTGAGGCCCCTTCCAGCTCTAACCTATGATAACATGTGTCCCTCGTGACATCCTAGAATGCGGATGGGCTTATTTCATAAGGCCATTTATTAAAAATAAAATGTAAACATTCACAATAATATTCAGAACAGTGGAATGGTTGGAAAAAAGAAGATAGAGGGTAGATTAGTCACCTATGGCCACTGTCACAAATTGTCACAAACTTAGTGGGTTAAAACAACAGAAACCCATTCTCCCGCTCTGGAGGCCAGGAGTTTGAAATCAAGGTATTGACAGGGCTGTGCCCCTCCAGATGCTCTCGGGGAGAACTCTTCTCTGTCTTTTCCAGCTTCTAGCAGCTGCTGGCGTTCTTGGCCTGTGTCTGCATCACTCCGATCTGTTCCTGGTCTCTGTGGTCTTCCTTGTTCTGTATTAACTCTCCCTCTGCTACTCTCTTATAAGGACATTGTTGATTGCATTTGGGACCACCCAGATAATCCATGATACCTCTTTCTCTAGATCCTTCATTTAATCACATTGGCAATGACCCTTTTCCAAATAAGGTAATATTTACAGGTTTCATGGATTAGAACCTGATACATTTGTGGCTGTTCTTCAGCCTACTAAAGAGAGTTGCTACAAACCCCGTTTCACCTGGTTCATGGTGATGCTCTAGGTAATCTCTCAAGGACCACTTCATTAACAAGAACAGATACAAATACACTGTGGGTATTTGGTAGAGTGGGAGGAGGGAGGCAGAAGGAAATAGTCAAGAGGGACTCTCGCCGCTGCCTGGGAATATCCTGGTGCCCATGGCGGCCGCGCAAGGGCTGGGGGAGCCGACGCGCCCCCAGGAGGCTAACCCCGTGTACATGTGCGGGGAGGGCGGCCTGCGGCAGCTGGACCTCACATGGCTGTGGCCCACCAAGCCGGGCTCCGAGGGGGACTACATGGTGCTGCCCCGGCGGACTTTGAGCCTGCAGCCTGGCGGTGGGGGCAGAGGGGGTGAGGATGCCCCAAGGGCCGGCCTGAGGGGACCCCCCGGCGGGCTGCCAAGACACTGGCCCACCCTGAAGGCTACCCCAGCTTCCTGTCCGTGGAGCACTCGGGCCTGGGGCTGGGCCCTGCCTATGGATCGCTACAGAACCCCTATGGGATGACCTTCCAACCGCCACCGCCGACACCCAGCGCCTGTCAAGTGCCTGAGCCGGGGGAGCGCAGCCGGACCATGCCCCGCACGGTGCCCGGCTTTACCATGAAGCTGGGTTCCCTGGAGCGAAAGAAGTTACGGTATTCAGACCTGAACTTTGAGAAGGTGATGCACACCCGGAAACGGCACTCAGAAGTCGACCACGAGCTCAACCAGAGGTTCCATACTTTCGACCACTACTACCGCAGCCAGTCCGCGGCCAAGGAGAAGCCCAGCCCTGCGGAGCGTCCTGGCCTGACCCAACATCGGCGACATCAGAGCTAGAGCACTTTCAAATCTATGACACTGGGCTCACTGCCCCCTAAGCCCCGAGAGCGGCTGGCTCTGCACCGGGCCGCAGCCTGGGAGCCCACAGAACCACCAGATGGCGACTTCCAGACCGAGGTGTGAGTGCCATGCTGGACTGCCCACCACGTATAAATATATATATATATATCTCTATTTTCACACTACACTTTGGAACCACCCAGGAGCCAGCGCCCCCTCCCCTCTCCTGAGGGCTGGACAGGGAGGCGCCGTGGACTCGGCCAGGCTAGGGGAGCCAGACGCGTTCACGGCGTGGCCGGGGGGCCCACGGCCCTTCCTTGTTTCTCAGAGGCCCCTCAGCCGTGGGAGCCCCATCTTCACCCCAGCCTGTCTGTCCCTGTCCTGGGCTGCGGAGGGGGCAGGGGATCTTTGTTGGGAATAAAGTTCACTCTGTGGATTAAAAAAAAAAAAAAAAATTCACCTCACCCCCTCCGCCCCCACCGCCAGGCTGCAGGCTCAAAGTCCGCCGGAGCAGCACCGTGTAGTCCCCCACGGAGCCCGGCTCGGTGGGCCGCAGCCATGTGAGGTCCAGCTGCCGCAGGCCGCCCTCCCGGCACATGTACACATGTACACGGGGTTGGCTTCCTGGGGGGGGCGGCGGCTCCCCCAGCCCTGGCGAGGCCTCCATGGGCACCAGGATATTGCACCCTCAGTGCTCAGCACAGAATAAGTGCTCAATAAATGTTTGCACACTCACTGCACAAAAGTCTTCAGCTTTGTTTCAATGGATTGTTGCAAAGGGGACAATATGGAAGCTGACTGACTTATCCTTTGGGGCTCACCCCTGGATCTCATGAAAGGGGTGGCTCTTCTGTGGGAAGGTGTTAAGAGGGCAGTGGATGCTGCAGATTGTAGTGGGATTGCTGTACAATAGAGAGCATGTTTGCTACCTAAAACAGCACACGACTGCATTCTGCTGACTGGCCGAGAGCCTGCATTTCTGCAAACCAGGACAAGAACACCAGAGAGTCCTGGATAGGTCAACCAATGGGTAATTTTCTGACACTAACCATTTGCTGTAAAAATCAAACAACTTTTTGGTGCCAGAACTTTTCATTTCTAACCTGTTCAATTCCGTGCAATACATTTAATTATTTTGTTTAAGGAAAAAATAAACCACGTTTTTGATCCCGTGAGTACTATGCATATGCTCCTTAAATTAGTGTGGGATGTCCCATCCCATCTCTTGTTTGGAGAATTCACCAGCTTCAGGAAGTGTTCATAAAAATAAAAGTCCAAACAACAGTAAACCCAAAGATTTCCACCCTCCTGGAAATTGCTTAGGAAATTTGGATTGAAGACTGCATTCTGCCACGTACCAGCTGGGTGCCTTTGGTTAAGTCATGCCTTGCTCAACCACTGAGAGGTTGGCCCCTCCCAGCTACTTAATCTCTCCCCTGATTTAGAATAATCTTGAAAAAAAAAAGTCTTATCTCCACTTTTAAACTGTGAGCTCTTAGATGGCAAAGAAAATGTCTTGATGAAAATAACGGCTGATTTATTGAGCCATGTGTTCTCTCTAGCACTCGAGCAAAATCCCTATAAATCATGGAAATTATTTCTGTTTTACAGATAAAGAAACTGAATGCATAGAGAGGTTAGCTGGCTGCCCTAAAACCATACAGATGGGCAGGATCCACACCTTCTCTAAATCCAAAATTTATACACTTTCTCCCAAATCATGCTCCCTTCCTCATCTCTAGCACCTAGTGCAGTATCTAGAACACGGGAGACCCTGGAGGAAGTAGTTGACTGATAAGAACATATGAAAAAATGGAAAATGAGAGAAAGACTAATTTACACAAAGCATGAACTATACCACCTCTGGAAGGCTGGAAGTCGGGAGGTATGTGAGAGAGAGGGCAAGCAGAGGCAGATTGAGAGAGCAGTGTGTACAAAATAAAGCCTTACACTGTTAGCAAAAACACTGGCAATAATGAATGCTAGTGAGGATGTGGAGAAAAAAGACCCCTCACACACTGTGGATGGGAATGTAAATTAATGCAACCACTATGGAGAACAGTATGGAGGTTCCTCAAAAAACTAAACATAGAACCACCATCTATTGTTCATCATTGATCCAGCAATCCCACTGCTGGGTATATACCCAAAAGAAAGGAAATCAGGGTTTTTTTTTCTTTTTTTTTTTTAGAAACATGGAAGCTCAGGGAAAATGTAATCTTTGGCACAAGATGTAACAGGAACAGCAGAAACATGGAAGCATGTCTTTGCCCCACTGTGTACAAATCATCACATGGGGCAGGCACCCAGGGCAGAGGCAGCAGATCACACTGTAGTAAACACACACGATGTTCCAGGTATCAAAAAGATACCTATACTCCCATGTTTATCACAGCACTAGTCACAATAGCCAAGATTTGGAATTAATCTAAGTGTCCATCAACACGTGAATGAATAAAAACAATGTTGTACATATACACAATGGAATATTATTCAGCCCTAAAAAAGAATGAAGTCCTGCCATTTGCAATAACATGGATGAAACTGGAGAACATTATGTTAGGTGAAATAAGCTTAGTGAAACAGAAAGACAAATATAATAGGTTCTCATTCACATGTGGGAGCTAAATATTAAAACAATCACTCTCACAGAGATAGAAAGTAGAATGATGGTTACCAAAAGCTGGGAAAGGTGGGGGGAGAGGGGATAAAGTGGGGATGGTTAATGGGTGCAAAAATGTAATTAGATAGAATGACCAATATTTGTTAGCATGAAAAAGTACCAACAATAGTTATGGTATACTTTAAAATAACAAAAAAGTGGAATTGGAATGTTCCTAACACAAAGAATTGATAAATCTTTGAGGTGACGGATATCCCAATTACCTTGATTTGGTTATTACACATTGTTGCCTGTATCAAAACATCACATGTACCCTATAAATATATATGACTATTATGTAACCAAAATAATTGGAATTTAAAAATTTAATTTAAAAAACCCAAAAGCTAAATAAAGGCTTACCAATAGACAACTCTTTACAACGCCCAAAGCAATTTTCAGAGGTATTGTTGCATTTGATTCTCACAAAACACCTAGGAGGCATGAAGTGTAAGGAAGAGGCATCTCACTTTTAGTAATAGAAATACAATCTGAGATGTTAAGTGGCTACAGTTCCTAAGAGGTGGAACTGGCATTCAAAGCCAGGCCGTAAGATGTCTTGTCCAGCTCTTTTCCCACTGGGCAGCACTTCTCCCGTCTCCCATGGACTTTCCTTATAGGACAAAAATCCCTTACCTACAACCTGCACAGCCTGCTCAAAGGCTCTGAGGCCAGCGTTCTTCCACCAGCCCCCTACCACCACCACAACTACAAGTGCACGCATATGCACATACAGGCGTGCATACACACACACACACACACACGTACGTGCGCGCACTTCCCTTTGCTGTATTTACGATGCCCTAGGGATGGAGAAACAAGGGGGGGGTGCCTGGGGAATGGATTGCAAATCTATAGAGGACCCCATTAAATGTCATTGTCATCATAGCTTCCCCAGATGTTCTTGAGAATTTTTTCCAACGGCTCCTATAAACAAACCATGTATGCATATATATTTCTGGGTGTGACTGATGCCCATGACATAAGAGAAGTCATAGATCATCCAATACAAGCACGATACCCTTGAAAAGCTATGAGCCAGACCTGTGTGAACACAGAGCTCCCCCATCCACTTGCTGTGAGACAGTGGGCCAATTATCTCACTCCATGTATACGGAGGAACCACAGAACAATTTTAAGGATGAAAGTGGTCATCAGTGAAAAGTGTCTAACACAGATCCAAGAAAATCATCATTATTCAACTTATTCAATTAACCTGATTCTTATATAAGGTAGATACATTTACATATCCATTTTTGGAAATGTAACAACTCTGTTGCATAAGATCAATAACTCTAGTAAGTCCCAAGATATGAGTTAATTAGACATCATATCTTGTAAGCGCTGTTATGCCCCAACCTCATGAGGACAGAAATGCTCATTTTTTTTTTTTTTGACACAGAGTCTCACTCTGTCACCTGGGCTAGAGTGCCATGGCATCAGCCTACCTCACAGCAACCTCAAACTCCTGGGCTCAAGCGATTCTCCTGTCTCAGCCTCCCGAGTAACTGGGACTACAGGCATGCACCACCACGCCCAGCTAATTTTTCTATTTTTAGTAGAGACGGGGTCTCGCTCTTGCTCAGGCTGGTCTCGAACTCCTGAGCTCAAGCGATCCCCCTACCTCGGTTTCCCAGAGTGCTAGGATTACAGGTGTGAGCCACCGCGTTGGGCCAGGAATGCTTTTCTAACTTAACATTCTAGGTAGAGTACAATATCCAGTACAAAGGAAGCAATCTATAAATAATAGAGAATGCTGAAAATAAGCAATACATTGGACTGAGTAAAAATATCAATACAGGCAATTACAACTTTTACTCACATGTATATAAAGGAGGCTTTGAAAGAAGTTCTTTGAATGTATACTCTAATTCGAAATTCATCTTCTGCTCCAACTGTAGAACATTTAAGAATGATATTGTTTTTGCCTAACACCAAGAAATAAAACTTAAAATTTTGTGTTCCAAATTTATAATTCCTAAATTATCACTTGCTATATCAAATATGTGGTGGACATTTGCTGTTTCGCCTATTCATTCCCTTTTCCCTCATTGAATGTGTCAGCCAAATTTTCTTTCAAGAGCCCTCCCCCTATCTCAGTCTATGTCATTTGGGGGACTGATCCCCCACCCCTAGCCCAGGGATGGGTGTGTGACCCAGATCTAACCAGTGAGAGTACAACAACAGTCCCCTGGCCACCTGATTGGCCCAGAGATGGGCACATGACAGGTGGTCCCAGGATTTGGGCTAAACTATTGGAACAGCAGATGTATCCCCCAGCTGAGATTGTCAACCTGGTAAGATGTATGCCTGAAGATGCCAGTGGCCATCTTGCTGCCACAAGAACTTGCTTGAGAATGAGGCCAGTCAGAGAAAAGCAGCCCAGACAGGGAGAGAGGCAGCTTCTTAAAGATATCTGGATCCAGCCATGGCTATTAAGTGAGCTAATAAATTCCCCCTTAAGCCAGTTTCATTGTGTGTTTTTCTCAAGCAGCCAAAAGAGTCATGTCTAATAAAAATATCATATCAAACACACCAATAATTTAAGAAAAAATGATAAGATAAAAATATAACATTGGGACAATTCTATCATTACCTTGCTGTGTAGGAGAAGAGTACTATTCTCCACTCCTCAAGAACAACTAATATTTATTGAGCACAGTCAATGTTATGAGTTCCTATCATGTGTTAGGCACTGGGTGGGGTTCTAACACAGACACGCTCTGGGCTGGTAATTGACTTTGAGGGTTGACACAATGAAGAAATGCCAGGGCCTGAGGATGAATGGGTTTTCTTTCAAAGGGCCAATAAGTTGGCTCTCCTTTAGTCTGGCATAAAGCATGCAAGTGATTCCAAATGCTTTTATTAAAAAGTGAATTAAAGGTCAGAGGTGAATTTCTCTTAGTCCTTAATTTCCTGCCTGTGTGCCAAGAGCAGGGGGGATGGGCAGGATGTGTAAAACACCGGGTGAGGATCCACGGTGCTGCGAGAGCTGCACCAAGGACCCAGCCAGCTGGGTCTGTGAGGAATGGCCCCACCTCCCCGTAGGGGAATGTTTAATATTGCCAAAAGAAGGATGCTAGTTGAAAGAGAGATGTAAAAAAAATCAAGACTTATCATTTAAGCAGATGAGGTGTAAGAGTGAGAAACAGATGCTCAAATTTCATTAAACACAGGAGATTGAGGACAAAGAAGAAAAACTCCGATTTCACATCACATTTGGGGGTTTCATTCTATTATTATATATCTTGGAAACAATCTCATACCACTAGGCTCTCCTCTAAGTGCTGGATTATCACAAGTAGTCAAGCCAATTAGGGATTCAACAAAAGGTCTAACGTTGGCTATGTGTATAATACACAGTAAATTACAAACTCTCTGAGCCTGACTTTCCTCATCGTAAAATTAGAAGATCTACTTTAGAATGGTGTGAGAATTGTGTGACGATGCATGTAAGAGTAGCTTAATACAGCCTTGTGCATAGCAGAGATACAAAAAACTTTGGTTTTCATTCTTTCACTTTTCTGTTTCACATCATTCAGCAAATATGTTGGGACAATCTAGTGGAGCAAGGTGGTGGACTGGGACAGATGCACGATTGGTGACAGACAGCCGAATCTGTATCTTACATCTGCCACTTACCAGGCAGACAGTTTCCCTCCTTCAGGTTTTTAATCTTTAGAATAAGCATAAGCATTATTGCACTGTCTGCTTCACAGCATTATTAAAAAATCAACTATTGAAAAATGCTCTAGAAATGAATGGGTGTGTCTCATATATATATACAAAACACATATATACACACACGTAGATGTGTGCATATACGCACATATATATATGAATATAGTTTCATGTACGTGATATTAAAAAATTCAAAAAAATTTACAAACATTAAAAGTAGATTAGAGTGATGCTAGCAAAGTAGCCAACTAAAAGCTCCTAGCACTCTTCCCCTCGACAAAAAAACACAAAAAACTAGCAATAAATAACTACATTTTGACCAAAATAACTAAAAAAAAGAGAGCTCCAGAGAACAGCGAAGAAGCAGCAGAAATCCTGTAGAACAGAGAAACCCAGGGTGGCCACATAGTGAAGGGAAGGAAACACTTCACCTCCCCCACCCCATCACCCTACTTGGAATGAGCTCAGAACCAGGGGGCACTCCTTCCTGCAGAGTAAAGTAGGCAAGAGGATCCCCCATTACCATCATGAACACCTGCCGTCTTCACTACCAGAGACTCCTGCAGTCCTTACAGACTTTGAGCCCAGCTAAGGGAGGAAGCTCCTCAGAGTCCACACACTGAGCTACCAGGAGCTCAGTAAAAGGAGCCAATACTATGTCTCAACCCACCTGTGGCCTGTGCTGCTACTGAGCTGCACCATCTTGGAACCAAAGCTACTGCTAGAGTGCATCCTGCAACAGGGGCAAGTAGATATTTGCAAACATGATGAAAACAGAGGCTTTAAAAGCTTCTGTTTATTAGGGCTTATCCTTTCTTGCTGCCAGGAACATCTCTGCCTCTGTATAAGCCAGCTGGAGCTAGCCTCCTAAACGATAAGAGGCCACGTGGAGAGAGGATCCAGTTGCCAACTAAGATACTACTATTCCCTACCCCCTAGGGCCAAGCTACCACAGAACTGCTTTAACTTCTCCATTCCAAAGCCACTGTGCCATGTTGGTTTGGATCCTAAATTTTTTTTTTTTTTTTTTGAGACAGAGTCTTACTCTGTTGCCTGGGCTAGAGTGCTGTGGCATCAGCCTAGCTCACAGCAACCTCAAACTCCTGGGCTCAAGTGATCCTCCTGCCTCAGCCTCCTGAGTACTTGGGACTACAGGCACCAACCACCACACCTGGCTAGTTTTGTTTGTTTGTTTGTTTCCATTTCTAGTTGCCCAGATAATATTTTTTCTATTTTTTAGTAGAGATGGGGTCTCACACTTGCTCAGGTTGGTCTCGAACTCCTGAGCTCAAGCAATCCTCCCTCCTCGGCCTCCCAGAGTGCTAGGATTACAGACGTGAGCCACCACGCCTGGCCTTGGGTCCTAAATTGCAGCTATTTCATCTGTGCCTTGCTCCCTAAGGTCCAAGCCTCTGGAGCACCCCTTTTACACCAGAGCCATGTGAGGGCTGTACCCTGACCTCCAGGGTTAGAACCATAGCCACATCACAGGCCTTTGGGCCCATGCCTTGGGTGTGCCTCAGAGCAACAGACCCTGGAAGTGGACCTTGAAAAGTAAACCTGTGCCTCAAATCCCAGGTGCTACAGTAGTTTCACAAGACCCTGAACCCAGATCCCTAGCATTGTTCCCTGGATCCCAGTGCCACCTCAGCTGCCTGTAGGCAGTATCAGACCCAACATCAAGAGCAGTCCCCTCAGCTAAGACTCTACTGTGGGAAAGATAAGAACAGGATTCCTAAAGCCCTTGCCTTAATAGCCTATGTAGCCATTGCCACTGCCACAAATTCCTGCAGCCTAGAACACTGGGGCAGTTGCCATCATTGCTGACATTGATCACAATTCAGAAAGCTGGATGAAGCTTCCTCAGGCCCATGTGCAGATGACAGTTTTCCTCTACAAAAGCCACTCAGTAAAGTTTGGAAGAGGTAGTTGTACCACCAGATGCACAGACATCAAGCAGGAACACAAGAAACATAAAAAAAGCAAGAAAACATGACACCACCCAAGGAACACAATAATTCTCTAGTAACTAACTGACTCCAAAGAAGTGGAAATTTATGGATTGCTCGAAAAGGAATTGAAAGTAATGATCTTAAGGAAACTCAATAAAATATAAGAGAATATAAATGGACAATTCAATGAAATCAGGAAAAATCCCAGTATTATTCTTCACAGAAATAGAAAAAACTATCTTAAAATTCATATGAAAATATGAAATACCACCAATGTTCAAAACAATTCTGAGAAAGAAAAACAGAGTTGAAGCATCACACTTCATGATTTAAAATTATATTACAAAGCTATAGTAATCAAAACAGTATGTTACTGGCATAAAAACAGACACATAGACTAATGGAACAGAATAGAGAGCTCAGAAATAAGCATATATGGTCAGCTAATTTTTGACAAGAGCACCAAAAGGCCACAATAGGGAAAGAATAGTCTCTTCAAATAATGGTGCTGAGAAAACTATAGGAATAAAATTGGATCCTTATTCTACACCATAAAGAAAAATCAACTCAAAATGGATAAAAGTCATAAACATAAGGTCAGAAACTATGAAACTTATAGAAGAGAACATAGGAGAAAAGCTCATGGACACTGCTATTAGCAATGATTTCTTGAATATTACATTAAAAGCTCAGGCCACAAAATAAAAAATAAATAAATGGCACTATATAATGCTAAAAACATTCTTCACAAAAAAGAAAAGAGTCAACAAAATGAAACAGAAGCCTACAGATTGGTAAAAAAAGGTTTGTAAACCATATATCTGATAAGGGGTTAATGTCTAAAATTTATAAAGAACTCATACGACTCAATAGTAGAAAAACAAATAACCTGATAAAGTAGCAGATATGTTGGATGAACAAGTCTAGAGATCTTATGTATAACATGATAGCTATAAGTAATAAAATTGTGCTGTATTTGGGATTCATGCTAAATGAGTAGATTTTAGCTACTCTTACCACTAAAAAACAAAATGGGTAACTATGTGAGATGATGGATATATTAATTTGCTTCACTATAGTAGCCTTATTACTATCTATATGTGTGCCATAATATCATGTTGTATATTTTAAATATAGAGAATAACATTTATTTTTTTAAAATAAAGATAAAAGCAGATCCATCTTCATGATCTTATATTTGGCAATGGCAAATATAACAACAAAAGCATGAGTAGCTTCTCAAAAAAAAGCAGATTGAACCTCAAAATTAAAAACTTTTGTATATTGAAGAACAGTAAAAACAAAGTGAAAAGAAAACCTACAGAATGGGAGAAAATATTTGCAAATGATATATCTGGTAAAGGCCTGTTATCCAGAATATCTAATGAACTCCCACAACTCAACAACAAAAAGGCAAACAACCCAATTTAAAAGGGGGCAAAGAACTAGAATAAATACTTCACCAAAGTAGACACACAAATGGCCAATAAGCATATAAAAAATGCTCAGCATCATTAGTCATTAGGAAAATGCCAATCAAAACCACAATGTAGTACCACTCCACATCCACTAGGACCACTATAATAATGGTATTTTTGAAAACCAGAAAAGAGCAAGTATTGGCCAGGACATGGAAAAATTGAAACTCTCGTACATTGCTGTTAGGACTATAAAAAGTTTCAGCTGCCATAGAGAACAATTTGGTAATTCTTCAAGAAGTTAAACATAAAATTGCTATGTGACCTCACAATTTCACACTTAGTTCTATACTCAAAAGAATTGAAAACAGGTATCCAAACAAGTACATGTACACATATATTGTTCATAGCAGCATTATTCACAATAGCCAAAAGGTAGAAACATTCCAAATACCCATCAATGGATGAAAGCATAAACAAATGATAGTACATACAGTTGGCTCTCCGTGTCCTGGGTTCCTCATCCATGGATTCAACTAGCCACGGATCAAAAATATTTTTTAAAAACTGTATTTGCACTGAACATGTACATACTTTTTTTGGACATTATTCCCTTAACAATATACTATAACAACTATTTTTTTTTCTATTTCCTCAACAATAAATCCCATGGGCAGTTCATTTTTTCCACATGGTTTCATATATTGCTTAATGCCATTTTATTTTTGAGTTTTTGTTGGTTGGTTTGGGATTTTTTTTTTCTAATTGGGGGAAAACTACAAAGCATTTACAGTACAATGTTTACAGTCACAATTTGTAGTGAACAATATACTATAACAACTATTTATATAGCACTTATATTGTGTTAGGTATTACAGGTAATGCAGAGATGATTTAAAGTGTACCAGAGGATATGCATAGGTTATATGCAAATATTTAATACTATGCCATTTTTTATATCAGAGACTTAAGCATTCACAAATTTTGGTATCTATGAGGGTCCTGGAACAAATCCCCCACAGATACCAAGGGATGACTGCATATGCAAATGGATTATTATTCAGCTATGAAAAAGAATGAAGTGCTAATACATGCTACAATGTGAATGAACCTTAAAAACATATGCTGTATGAAACAAATGGTCTACACAAAAGGTCATATATTATATGATTCCATTTATATGAGATATTCAGAATAGATCAATCCATAGAGAATAAAGATTGGTGGTTGCCGGGGCCTGAGGGATGGAGTTATGGGGAGAAACTGCTTAATTGGTAAAAGGATTGATAGAAATGTTTGGAACTAAATAGAGGGGATAGTTACACAACACTGTGAATGTACGAAATGCCACTGAATTGTTCACTTCAAAATGGTTAATGTTGTTATATGAATTTCATCTGAATAAGTTATTTTCAAATAGATTGATAACCTCAATAATGTTAAAGAAAGGTCCATCAAAGAATTATTCTGTATCTAAACATTTTTATTTTTTAAGAAAATATAGTAGTCATTCCATAAATGTTTTTAATAAATCAATAAATGCATAAGTAAATCAATTAATAATATAATCTTGGAAAAATAGTCTATTGTAAGGAAAACAGAGAAGACTCCAAATAAATTTTCAAGCAACGTAACAGAACCATTGCCAATGATATCACTGTTGTGTATAAAACCATTACCAAGTTAAACAAAAAAATTAAAACTATCCATAAATTTGTCAAGCTAGCATGTAATTCTACGATATAATACTGAGTTTTTCCAAAATATGCTACTTGTTTACTTCATTTTTGGTGATTCCTGTCCCTGTCTCTACAGAGGAATGTTTTCTCTTGAAATTAAAACTAGCTAAATACTCCTTGAAGAGCACCAAGTGAAACATTAATCTCAGCTCTGAAGCTCAGTCAGCTGAAAAAATAACATTGAAAAAACTTAAAATTAGTTTTGTTATTGCAAACTTACATTTGATACCATTCTAAGTTGGTTTATAATTTCAAAATGTGTTTATATTGACAGGACATTTTATATTACGTGTTTTAAGTTTAAAAGTTTGTTTATATGAAAATATTGCATTTTGAAAAGAATACTATTTGATAATCAATAAAAATTGGCCTACGTATGTGTGTATGTGTCCGTCAGACTCTAACCTGACAGGATCTAACAAGAATTACTCTAAGTGTCCAAAACAGAAAAATTTGATATGAGGAATTGGTTACTTAAGTGTTGAAAGAGTACAAAGCCACACAAGAGACCATGAAGCTACCCAAAGGTTAGCAATGGCAGGAAGTGACTACCACCCCTAGACCAGAAAAACAAAGATAAGGTTACCTGGCTGAAGCTGGAGTCATCATAGGTCAAGGGCTATGAAAAAGATAAAGCCTCAGCCTGTGACACTACCCAAGGCACAGAGAAGAAAACCCCTGGCTTTTCCCCTCTTTCCACTGGCAAACATCTCACCAGTACATCACACTGGAAAACCCTGACAGAAGCTCGCTGGTTGATACAAGAGCCTGAGAAGCAGAGACGTCAGGGGCCAGCACCCCTGCAGCATAAAGGCAAGCAGGGAAGACAAGGAATGGATCTGAAGGCAAGAAGATCAAAGACCAACAAAGGGCAAAACTAGTCACCCTGTGATAGGTACAATATCATATGAACTAGAGACATACAATAATTTATATTTAGTCTCTGTTCTCAGGATCTTACCATCTACTTTGGAAGAGAGGCCATCTGACGACTGGTTCATTTGTATAGATCCTGAATATTTTCACAGACGATAAAAACAGCACTTCACAATACACCTTCACATACATTACTTCCATTATTGACATGATGTGAAAGCTTGGAGAGGTGCCATGAAGCTGAAATTGCCATGATTCTTGATTCCTCCCTCTCCTCTAAACCCCCTCATTTATACCATCACGTGGTCTTATCTATTTTTCTCTCTAATTATTTTTCAAATCTATCTACTTCCTTCCACCCATCATTCCTGAGGCTAATTAGTCTTTCACCCAGACTACGACCATTGATTACAAATAATTTCCCTGTGTTCATCTCTAACCCCCTTCAACTAGCTTTACACAGTAGCCGTGATCTCTTAAAAAATACAAATATAATCTTGGAAAAATAGTCTATTGTAAGGAATACAGAAAAGATTCCAAATTAATTTTCAAGCAACATAACAGAATCACTGTGACTTCTTTCCTCAAATCCCATCAAGCTCTTCCTGTTGCTTTTGAGTTAAAGACCAAAATCCTTAATGTAACCTAAATCACTTTGCAAAGTCTGGCCTCCACCCAACTTTCCATTCCCATCTCATGCCCTTGCTGCCTAGGCTCCAGACACACTAATCTTACATGTCAGTGTTTCTAAAGGACAAGATCCTTCTAACCCCCGGGGCTTGGCATATGCTGGTCCTTCTTCCTGAAACATAATCCTCATCTCTCCTAGCTGCCACACCCCAATCCAAGTTAACATCCTTCAAAGTCCTATCACAAAGAGCTTTACCTCAGGGAAAGCTTCCCTGACTCTCCCTTCCCCTAAATAAAGTCAGATCTGCTTGTTACAGAATCTAATAGCCACTCATACTTTATTTCACAGCATTTTTCACAGTTCATAATTATAATTATTGGATTGCCTCTATCCCCAGTATAAGGCTTATGAGGTAGGTACTATGTCTCATTTCTTGCTCTTATATCCTCATCGCCTTGCATAATGCCTGGCATCTAGGAGAATCTCAAAAAGAAAGGAAGGGAGGAAAAGAAGGAAGAAAGGAGGAAGGAAAAGATCTAAGGATGGAGAAAAAGAGGAATTGCCCAGGGTCCATTGATTTCAAGTAATAAGATTCAAAACATGTACCCCTGACTCTACCACACTGCCTCATATCTCATGGAGCAGGAAAAAAAGCATGGGTTTAATCTCAAATCCTAAATCATCCAAACTTCTTACTTTGAAATCTGGGTCATCTCAATAATGGAAGTAATGTATGTGGAAGTGTTTTATAAAGTGCTATTTTTGCTATCTGTGGAAATATTCAGGAGGGAACTGTATGCTAAGTTATCACTTCTGCATGGACCATCTTGATGGCCTGTTCAACACCTTAGTTTGTTAGTTCCTTGACCGCTTCTCTTCCAGTGACTTTCTTCTCCATTCCTGTAGTCACAATCTAGACCTTGGCATCACCAGTAAATGCACCACCTCCTAAATCTCATCTTCAAGCATCTCTCTTTCTGCCCATCACCTCCAATCCTCCCTGCTCACTTTCTCTGGCAACTTCATACAACAATTCTTCAACTACATACGAGGACCTCTAATCTACTGTCCCAATTTCTTCAAGCTTTTTTTGGTCTATCATTTTAATAATTCCTTACAGATGCCTCAACTCCTTTGCCCCTCTTTCACACGACAAAATCCCAACTCTGGCTGAATCTATCTAGTTTGTCTTCCTCCTAGAGGAAAATCAGACAATCAAGAATCTATTCACTTTCATTTCTAATCACAAATCTTAGGTCTCAATTGGGCACTCAACACTGATGAACAATACAGCTCATGACATTTTTTTTTTTTTTATCAGTGAGTCAAGAATTTAATCACAAAACCAAGGCAATGTCCACAGTTAAGCTCCCAACAATAAGGTAGAAAAATATATGTAACATAAAGAGTTTGCATAATTAGAGAACAAAAACCTATATCAGCAACTGAAAAATAGTCATTCTAAAAAGACCTAATGCATCATCTTTTCCCTTTGTCAAAAGATTTTTCAAAGTAGCTCTCTATCAGTTGAAATGGTCAATTATCTAGTAGAAATTGATTTCCCTGTCCCTGTAACACTCAAAGCAGCTGACAGGCTATCACAGTAGTCATTTGTTTTCGTGGTGACAAGAATGGTTGCGCCCTCCTCCATGGCTGGGAGTGGAAAGAAATGGTCAGAATCGACCTTTGGTTTGCTCTTGACACAGTCTTCACAGGTACATTCTTCTACTGTGTACCCCAGGCCTCTTGGAAGAGTAATTTGATCACCAGTTTACTTCCCACATCTTCAACACACCCATTCCATGTCTTTGCTCTTCTCAAACGCTCTACCTCCTTCCACAGAACTCATGTTCGTTTGATGCCCTTGTCAGACTATGCAGAGAAAATGGAGCTGCCTAAGGGTAGCTCCCCATTTCCCCATCACTAAATCTATAAATCTTCCTTCCCCTGGATGTTGCTTCTCCTCCCACCCCACTGTTGTAGTTCCTCCTCCTTTTAAGGACCAGCTGCTCAACCATGCTCACCTTGTCACCCCCCATGAACTCTAATCCTTTACTAATCCTCTTTCTCTTCTGCATCATCCATCTCTACCTCTCTGTTGTATCATCTCCACCAACATATTCTCAAATATTGTTGATCTTAAAAATACCTTTGCTTCAACATCCCTCTCTAGTTAGTCATGTTTTATTTTTGTTTTTAGCAAAGTTTACAAAGAAAAAAATGAAATATGCCATAGTACATTTCCCCTTTGACTCTTCAATACACTCAAACCAGCCTTCCATCCCTACTACCTCAATGGAATGTCTTTTAACAAGTTTGTCAGTTGTCTCCCCTTCTGCTGAATCCAGTGGGCACTTTCCTGTATTCTATTCTCAGTAGGATTCAACCTCTTTGACCGCTATCTCTTCCTCAAAACATTCCTTTCTCTAGGGCTTCCATGACACCAGTCCTGGTTTTTCTTTTATCTTCTTGGCCACTCCTTTCAATTTGTCTTTGTATTGCCTTTCTTTTTTGCTTAATCTCTAAATGTTCCTTGAGTTCCATGTTAGCCCTTGTGTCTTTTCTCAATACACAGCTTCTAAGTGATTTCATCCAACCCCACGATTTTTCATACCATCTATGACTGATGACTCCCAAATTTATTTGTCCAACAAAACCTCTCCCCTGAGTTCTATATTTTTATATCCAATTGCCTACTCGACATTACTTCTTAAACATCTGACAAACATCAGAAATTTAATAGTTATCCTTGAATGTTCCAAGCTCCTGTGTGCCTCAAAGCCTTTTGCATTTCCTCTGCTTAGAATGCAGAATGCTCTCTCCAATCTACTTATATGGCTTGCTCTTTACTGTTCGAGTGTCAGCTTAAGGTCACCTCTTCAGAAAGTTCCTCTGTAACCATTCTGTCCAAAGTAGTTCTTTCCCTACAATCTTAGCTTCCTGTGCATTTTCTTCCTAGCACTTATCTGTCAATATTTTATTTGCTTATTTGTGAATTTTGTTAACTATCAATCTTTATTAGATGAATAAATTAATGAATAAATCCTTTTTTCCAGAAACTATAAGCTATTTATTGCCTTGCACACACAAATTCTCTGCATGCACAGTGATGCATCCCCCTGCCTCTACCATCTGTGCCATGCAGTCTTTCCTACACAGACTAAAGGCCTTAATAATGATAACAGCAATAATAAGGACCAAAAGCTAAATGCTACTATGTATTTATTTGGAATTGTAAAGCCTTTTTGTCAGCCTGGGCCATAGGAAGAATTGAGTCATCAGATCTTTACATTCAGGTTGGCAGCAAACATATTGTTGGTGATGTGGCTTTTGGAATGCTGAACATGGCAACAAGAAAATCTGAAACCCTTTGGACCACCCTTTTTCCTATTTTTCTCACTAAGGGATTTCAGTAGTCCTCCCCACCTGAGTCCTTACTTGGCCTTCTTATTGCATCAGTAACACTAGGAATTCTACTAAGGTTACTATTGCAACAACAGGAATTCCATTCATGCAAAAGTTTCCTGGTCTTTAGGGCTTTAGTGTGGAAGGCTGAGTACTCACACTGCCCGTTCTAGTTCTGTGTAGGGAGGCAGCGTGTGTGCTAAGTGTGGGAGAGTGTACTTTAGACTACCCCTTGCCAGTACCAGGACTGCCTGTCTCCTGCTGACAGAGAGCTTCCCTGTTTCCTCCCTAATACACTACGAAAGAACCAGGAAGCCTTGAGCCATGCCTCCTCACATAATGGAAAAAGTCCTAGTTTTTGCAGGCAAACAGGGCAGAGCTCAAATTCAAAGTCTGCCTCTTCCTTACCGTGTCATCTCCTAGAGCTGCATTATCCAATAGGGCAGCAACTAGCTACAAGTGGCTATGTAAATTTAAATGAATTGAGATTAAATAAAATTAAATATTTAATTTCTGAGTTGCACTAGCCACATTTCAAGTGACCCATAGTCTAGTGGCTACCATATTGAACAGCATAGATAGACTATTTCCATTATCTAGAAAATTCTATCAGGCAGCAATGATCTAGAGAAAGTCACTTTACCTCTTTCTCTCTCTGAGCTGCAGTTTCCTCAGCTGTCAAATGAGATCACATATGAAATCATACATATAATGCACAGTGCTTGGCACAGAGTGAGCCCTCAATATGTTCTCTAGCTTCCATTCCTTAGGGGATATGTGCTCCTTGAGGGTAGGAATGTGTTCAATAACTTTTGTAACCCTGGTGCCTTCCTAGTACAATATCTGACTCATAGGAGGTGTTCAATAAATGTTTATTAAAATATACTACTTATTCTTCAAATCAACTTCTGACCTAACTTTTCTCACAATTGCCTTAACCAGGGAGACTCATCATATATATTTTATACATAAATATGCATATATGGTATATGTGCAGAATAACTGTTTTATATATATTGATATATATATGAATATATATATATGATTCAGTACAGATGCAATACCCAATATTTATTGAGAAAAGAAAGGAAAGAAAGAAGGAAGGAAAGGAGCAAGGAAGGCAAAAAATCTAGCTGTTAACATTATTTAATGCAGTGTGAAATGCTTTGTTTGCATTATTTCATTTAATCTTCACAAAAAGCCTATGAAATGGCACTTTAACCCCCACTTTAGTGGTGAAGAAATGGAGACTCAGAAATTCAGAGTCAAAATTCAAATTAAGTGTGTCTCAATTCAAAGTTCATGCTCTCAGCTATTATCATACTACAACCTCCCAATGATGAAGGAATGATAGCTATTCATTGTTTACTGCAGTAGATTGTTATGGTCATACAATGAGATAACATATGTGAACACTCATTGTAAACTCTAAATATCCATGCAAAGTGACCATGGTTACTTTGTACTTATTATTGTTTAGCACACCAACTCTGGAGTCATAATGCTTAGGCCAGAACACAGTTAAATTGCTTAATCTCCCAATGTCTAATCTCAAAATCAGAATAATAATGATGGAATAATAATACTATGCATGCCTCATAGGACTGTTGTGAGGATTCTATAAATTAATACGTCTAAAGGGTTTAGAATAGTTTCCAGCACATCTTTAGCTCCATATAAGTGTTAGCCATTAATATCGCTATTATTACATAGTAAAGAAGCAGAAAAAAAATCTTAGAACTGAAAAATATCCTGAATGGAGGTAAAGAGTCTAGTTTCTCCATCTTTTTTTCCTAAGTCGACATAAGCAAAAGTGTTCTCCATTATTTTATCATTCAATCAGAACCCTTCTAGAGGCCAATCCAATGCTGAAACAGTCAGCATTTTGGAGACAAAGTTCTAATCAATCCCCAGCCCAAGGTCTCAAATGCAGCCACCAGATGTATAAGTCAATGAGTCATCTGGTGCAGCTCAGCCGGGGAGGGGGCGACCTTGCAGGGAGGAAGTCCTACATGTTCATTGCCCAGAGAATGGAAACTGCAGGCTGGTGATTGGGCCAACACCCCCTGGGCGATCACCAGTAAGTATTAGAAGTTTTGGGTCATATGTGACAGCAACAAGTGGACAAAATTTCCCCATCTATGGTCCCCTGGAAGCCTCACAGCCACTTTGTCAATAGTAAGAAAGAGAATGACAGTTAGAGTCCATTGTTCACCCTGAAGGTGTATATTATTTACTATTTTCTATCATCCCAGAATGAATGACTGCACCTGGATTTCAGAGAGCTTTTCTGAGAAAGTTAATAGTTTACCCAGACTTTACTGGGGGTTGGGGGAGGTGGAGGCAGAGCAATTTGATTCAATTTGCTACCAAATGTTTGTTTGATGGCAAAAAACAGTCTCCAGGGATGCAGAATCCAATTCCTGAAAATCAAGCACATCAAAGGTCAGAGATACTCACATACTTAGAAGAAGCCATATCAAGTGGATTTTCTTTATTTTTCCTTTATTTGACTAGGAATACAGGACATCTCCCCAGTACGATACTGAGAAACTTGCCTAAGAGTTTACCAGCTATCCTGCTCCACGCAAGTCATGGGAAATAAGTGATGGGGGCTTTTAGAGTCGCAAGTCACTGAGGACCAACCTCACAAGTGGGAGGGACTTAATACAAGAATGCTGCTGCAAGAAGATGCAGATGAAACAGTCCTATGCCTGATATAATCCATTAGATATGACCAGCAGTTGTTTAAAATATGGTGGTGTTATTTACTGAGAGACGATTCAAAAGGAAGAACTTAGAGAGAGACAGCCCAAAAGGGGTGGGGAGAAGGGGAAATACACCCAGCTTACTTCAAGCACTGCTATGCGCCAAGCACTGAAGTATAACTTTGAGTGGATCCTCTCATTTAATCTTCACCAAAACCTGAAAGATAGGTATTGTTATCCCCACTTTACAGATAAGGATATTGAAGTTCAGAAAGCTCAGTGAGCAATGTAAGATATCATGGTTATTAAGTATTAAGATGAAATTCAAACTCAGGTCTTTCTTGCTTTGGAGCTCATGATCTTTCTACCACATTCTCACTGAGTGCTAGGGACAGTATCACAGGGAATCCACATAACACCCTATAATTTAGACATTATTATCCCCATTTTGTGAATGAGGACACTGAGGTTCAGAGAGAGTGGATGATTTGCCAGTAGGACTAAATGGAGACAGCCCAGGCCCTGGAGGCAGCTAAGTCCTAGATCCATATCCCAGTTTTGTTATGTAGCAAGTAAGTGGTTTGGACTATTCAATTCCCTTCTGCAATGTAGGAACAACTTAATGCTTGATGAGGTTGCTGCGAGGGTCCAAAGAGGCAAGACATGTAAAATGCCTGGCACGGAGTGGGTTCCATTTATCATTGTCATCCTTTGTCACCCTCCTCATATGAAATTAAGTTTTTGAAATGGCATAGTGCACTACCTGCTACATAGTAAGCATTCAAAAAATGATAGCTATTGTTGTTCTTGTTGGGTAGCAAAAATGGCCTTTGCACTCTCATCTTTTGACTCAAAAACCCATGAGAGAAGCTTCCGTCCCGTCTCGCCTGCAGGATTTCCTCAATAACGAAACCTGAGTTCATTCAGGTGCAGCCTGATCTCTGCTTCCCTTGACTCTGGTAACCACTGGTATTCCACCTCTCTCGACCTCCATCTCCCCCCAGGCTCAGGGCAGAATAATATCCCTCTCCTTCCTCAGAGGGATGTAAGGCGGCTTAAATAATTAATGATTGTAAGGTGCTTTGAAAAGAGAGCACAAACCACCATAAATCCCAAGAATTAATTCATAAAATCAGTGGTGGGCTCAACAATTATATATGTCATATTTGTTCAGCTGTGAGAATGGTGCAGAACGTCAAAGTTTGGAGTGTGGTCCAAATCTCTCAAGACCAAGGATTTCCTGCAACTCTATATTGTCTGTGTTCTCTAAGGCTAAGATTGTAAAGTTCCGATCTCTTAAACACAGCATGAGGAATAGTTGTATTTTATTAATTTTTTAAAGCCTCTCCACTCCTCGGATCTAACGCGCATTTTGTCTGCATTTTGGAAGGCAAATGGTGGAGTGAACAGCATACAAGTCTTGGAGTTAGCAGAGCTGGATTGAAGTTTTGATTCTATCACTTTCTAACTGGTTACTTAATCTCTCTGAGTCACTTCCTCCTTAGAAAAAGAAAAAGGCTGATAGTAATTTAGGTGGTTACAATGAACTATTGAGACAATGCTTATGCATTCATTCACTAGATCTATTTGGGGGCAGACTTATATTATGCAATAGGAATCAAAAAACAAAAATTCTTTGGCCTTCATAGTCAAAACAAACAAACTAATGATTGCTATAGTGTGAGCTAAGACCTTACTACCATAAGCGTGGATCAGGGACCAGCAGCAGCAGCATCATTCAGGAGCTTGTTAAAAATACAGAATTTTGGCCCCACCCCAGATCTACTGAATTAGAATCTGCATTTTCACAAGGTCGTGGAGTATTCTCATGAACATTAAAGATTGAGATGCACTGGGCTCAAGCAATGCTAAAGTAAATACAGAGTGCTGTCGGGATATAAACTAGATAAGATAAAATGTAGATGTTATCTGGATGGATGGATTGTGCTGGTGGGCAGCTAAGGGTGGCTGTTGGGCATTCAATCTAAAAGGAAGAATATTTGCAAAAAAGCACAGAGGCATGAACCAGCAAGTCGCCTTTGAGACACTCTAAGGAACTCCATATTTCAGCTTTGAGATTGGGATTTCTTTAATCAATAAAGTGCTGTTGATAGTTATTCAAACATACCAAACATCATCTAAGATCCTTTACAAGTACTTCGTTTTAGTGTGCACTATATAAATATGAACCTGCCTCTGAACTTTAACTACATGTGCTTCTTTCATATAAATTACAGATGCATTTACTGGCAGGGAGTCTCCAACAGTAGAGGGTCATATTAAAATTTATAATTTGTGGCCCCTTTCCAACATCTTTGATGTTGTTGAAAGAAAGGGAGAGCAAGAGAGAGGACGAGAGGAAGAGAAAATGCAAAGAAAAAGAAAAAAAGGAGAGAAAAGAGAAAAAAAATGGTAGAAAAGGCATAATTCCTTTCAGATTAGTTTTTCCTGCATTTTGTTTAAAAAACGTGTCAAACTTAAATATTCTTTACATCTAAGTTTCTGCTCTTTGTGGCACTTTATCATGTGAGTTTAACTCTTTTTACTCTCTTGGTCTTTATTAACTTCAATTTTGTTATTTTCTGTACATAGTTTTAGGGATGCTTTGCATTAGTCCAGTGCATTTAAATTTGTCCAATCTCCTTGGGTATGGCTCACAAAGCATTCCTGATCTGCACTTGCCTACCTTTCTAGCCTCACTCAATTCCCCATGTCCCGCCTGCAAACAGAAATATTTTACCTTCCTAGGGAAAATGTGTATGCTCTGTTACATTCAGTCCTTTTGAGATACTCTTTCCTCTGCATAGAGTGTCTTTATTTTCAGGAAAATCCTCTCGTTAGTAGGAATATCTACCATGGCTGTCATCTGTTTAGGACCTATTATATGTACTCTGCAATTTTTATCTATTCTTTTCTAATTACTGGGAATGCAACCATATTATCTACACCTAAGTCCTTGTCTCAGGCACAGTTTTCTGGGGAAACCAAACTATGATATTTACAATTTGCAAAACACGGTCACATTAATAATCTCATTTTAACTTCAAACTCTCTGGGGTTGTCTATATCTGTTATATTCAACCCTACTCTTAAGTACTGATTCACTATGAAATGATTTTTAAATATTCATTCTTTTGATAGATACTTACTGAGCAGCTACTATGTCACAGGCTACAATCTATCACTCTATCCTCTCTGATGCTTTTGTAATGTCTGGAATTTAATCCTTGCCTTTTGTATTCACAAGCTCTTAGGGTTCATTGACTTTTGTAGTCATCGTGTCCAGCCTTTGACCCAACACAGCGAGCCCACCCAGAGCGCTCCTACCTGTGGTCAGCCTCTGCCTAAACACTTCTAATGAAGGAGGAATCACTTCCGCACAAGGATGTTCTTCAGAATATACTTTATCATACTGAACTGAAATTTTCTTCCTGTGTCCACCGCCCACCAGTTCTGGTTCCACTGTCTGTTCCCACACACAATGCCAGCTCTCACTTCCGTATAAGTTTCATAGAATCATAGCATATCAGTAAGGAATGAAACTGGAAGATCATCTGCCACAATTTCCTCATCTCAGACATGAGAGTAGTGAAGTGACTTGTCAATGTCAAGCTCACTTTAGTGAAATGCCTGCAGTTAAAACCTCTCTCAGTCTGGGCCAATGCTCTTTGTGTAACAGCATGCAGCCTCCATTCACCCTGATTGATTTGCTCAATATGCTAGCCAGCCACTTCTTCACACTGTATGTGTGTTCTTCCTGTTGTGTTCACTAATGCTCTTAGCTTTGACAAGACTTGTCAAGTAAACAAAGATTTATGGCTTTAATATGCCTTATTAAATGCTCAGTTGCTTCCAAAGTTACTAAATGATTAAATGATTTTTTTACTGGAAGACCAACTAATCCTTCATTCAACAAATACATATTCAATACATACTACACGTCAGGCATTACTAGGTGCTGGTTGTCACAAAATTGATGAAAGCATAGTCTCTGCTCCAGAGAAGCTCTCAGCAATCAATTTGGGGAGATACATACTTAGAGGTTAGGAGTGTGGACTCCACTGTCCTGAGAGGGAATCAGAGCTCTCTCACTTAGTAATTATAGAACCCTGGACACATTGTTTAACTTTAGTAGATTTCTATTTTATTTTTATTGAAATGGGGTTATGTAATATAGCATAACCTTAGTTTATTCTAATGATGATTAATGGCTCAATAAATTATAGCCATATTTTATGGTAATTACTCAACAAGTTATAGCCATTAGGATAGTTATTATAATTAATGAACATTCTGTTAATTTAGCAAATGGTTATATATTCCCCCTGAGAGGCAATCTATTACATGTGGTTGATGTGGATATGAGCCATCCAGAGTCCCTTTGAGGACTTGCTGACCAGCTGTGAAGGGTGTGACAAACACATAGACCCTAGATGCCAGCAACATCAGGGTCTGTGCTAGCTGGAAGGAGCTGTTTTGCCCATGGTCCACCCTTCATTGGGGCAGCCTCTATCTGGAGACTTGGCAAAGCAGGGAGGGACATAAAGGTCCAGCCATATGAACCCAGGTTAATTAAAGTCAGATCAACTCTAATTAACAATATCTACTCCAGCACTCCCTCTGCCCGCCCCTGCTTACTCACACATGTGGTTTGTCTCTAGTAAACATGTCCCACCCCAAACTCCATGTCTGCCACCAGAGAACCCAATCTGCAATAGTGCTATGCAGTAACTAAGGAGATGGTTCTGAAGCCACACTGCCTGAGTCTGGAATTCTGACTTTCTTCCTCTGGGCTCTCTCGGATGAGTCACTTAATGGTGTATTGCTGCCTTGGCTTCTTCACCTGTAAAATGGAAATGATATTAGTCTCTATCTCATAGAGGTGTTGCAAAGATTAAACGAGTTAATCCATGTTAAGTGCTTAAAAGAGTGCCTGGCATCACTAAGCAATCAGGAGATGCTAGTTGTCATTATTTCCAACATTAGTATATGCTAGGCTACACCACATCCTGAGAACACAGAGAAAGACCAGGTGTGGCCCTTGCCAAAGAGATACTGTGGTTATGGAGAGAATTATGTTATTTGAGAACCCATAATGAGGATACAAAATCCTTCTGAAGCTGGGACATATATGGGCTGAGCTACTCAAGGACTACTTCATAAAGGAGGTGACACTCATGTGACTTCCCAGAGATTGAGCAAATGAGATTCAGGACAGGCCGTGCTATCTAACCTACCTATCTTCTACTCTAAGGAATGGCAGACACCAAGAACAACCCACGTGACTGTCCCAAGAGTACATAAAGGATTTCTACTTCTGTTCTCTTTCAGTCAGCTTCTTAAAGTCCACTAAAAGGCAATGCTCTAAAACCCCAACAATTATCGTCACTCCAAGGTCAGGTGATACCGTACCACCAAGTTTGCCCCACAAAAAGCAAAACAGAAAAGTGTTCAGTCAATTGGATTTCTGAGTTCCACTCAGGAAACACAAGAGTTATTTCACCTGATCTCATCACAGGGCGTCTGTGCATCCCAAGAACTGCAGACAGGAATCTCCCCTGCTTATGCGCTTTACTGATAGGGACAGCCAAAACATGAATGCATATGCGATTAGTCCCTCTGAGCTATTTTTTCCTCATAAATTTTATTTATAACACAAATAAAAAGACAAGGTTTGTTGCTTATCCTTATAGCCCACTCAAAGACAGAGCAGAGTGATTTTTGCGTTTGATTACTGTCTACTTGACTTATGTGCTTTCATAAAACAAACAACGTGTGCATATTCTCCCAATATTCATGTGAAATCTGAGAACTGTAAATTACACTAAACATTAACATACTTAGGATTGACACCATTGCATAAAAACAAATGACTTATTCAACTTCGTTTTTAGTGAGCCTCAGTTTAAAGAATCGAATGGGGAAGAAAAGGAAGGAAACATGTTCATTTTATCCTCATGAAAACTTCCATGAAACAGAGACATCACTATTCCTATTTTACATATGAGAAATAATGAGCTCGTAGACAACAGAGTAGGATAGATGAGCAATGGTCAACAAAATCATGGCCAAAACACACCAACCAAAAAAGGTGCCTTCCTAAGGTAGCCATGTTTTATAGAAAGAGTTCAAGCTTTGGAGCCCAAAAGACCCAAGTTCAAATTGCAGGTGTTTCTCACCTGTTGTATATATGACTTTGGGCATGTTTTTGAACCTCTTTGTGCCTTAATCATATCAGTTGTAAAATGGTACAGTTATACCTGTCTCTTAGATTTGTTGTGAGAATTAAAGGAGGTACAGTATGCAGTGGACATTCTATAATTATCAGTCTTTCTTTTCTACTTACCATATTCTATGGCCCTCTCATTCTACCTGTAAGTGAAGGATTTCTAGGATAATAATGTCAAATCCAGATGCCCCTGTTGACTCAGTCACTAGAGAGAAGGCTGCTACATCGGATACTGGGTCCAACCATCCCAGAGCCCCAACTCTGCCTCCCTATCCCATCAGATCCCACTCCAAAACTCTAACTTTCTTCATTTCTAACAGTTTCCTTTAGAAAGACATTCTAACTCAGTCTGAGTCAAAACCTGGAGTTCCTAGAATCTTGGCAGTGGAGAGACCTTCTTACACAACAGTACAAAACTTTCCCAAAACTTGTTCTACACATCACTTGTTCCATATTCACTAGTACAATACAAAAAATAGTATGTCAGTTTTGGGGTGTCCCAGTGTCCACTTGCATATTAAGTGAATCAAGCAGACCTGCAGCAGAGCACTTCCTTAACTTTGTCTTCTCCACCCCAAATGCTGAGGACCTTATAATATTAATATTTGGTGGGACCAACACTCTGCCAACCACAATTTCTGAGATGTGGCCTCAATGGTAACAACTAGGATGTAGACATGGCTTTTAATCTACTTAGTCTCTAGAACCATAAGTTCTAGAACCCTGAAGGTTCTAGGGCATGGACCATCATCTAGTCCAGCTCTTTCATATTACCCACAGGTAGTATGAGGTTCAGAGATGGTAAGTGACTTTCCCAAAGTCATGCAGTAAGCTAGTGACCTATATGAGACCTGAACCCAGTTCCTTGAACCTTAAGCCAAAATTCTTCACACAAGCACAGATCCTTTCTGTTTTCAGACTAGGCTATATAGAAATAAGAGGATTTACCTAGTACATCCATTTACTGAACACTCATTGAGCACCTCCTGTGTGCAAAAAACAAAAACAAAAACAAAAAAACACTGAATGCTAAAGATGTAAAAGCTCTATCTCTCCCTTCCAGGAGCTCACACTCTAGTGTGAATTGAGATATATAAACATCAAATAGAAAACACAACCTGACTCTGCTCTCGGGGAGGTACATACAACAAAGTAGGAAAATAGGTAAAAGGAGACTCCCAGAAGAGAGAGATTCTGGAAGGAAAAGGAGGCATCTACCACGTGTTTAAGGTCTGGGGAGAAGGATTGGAGAGGACATCCTAGACAGAGGACTAGGCCTGGGCAAAGGCACAGAGGCTTGGAATGGAAGAGGGAGCTGGGAGAGTTGCCAAGATGCTTTACTTGATGGCAACTGAGCACAGAGGGGGAGGTTTATGGTGCTCCTAAAGCTTGTCATCTGTCACTTCCCTTCCTACTCTTGTTCATTCATTAATTCATTCATGCATTTGGCAAATATTGATCAGCATTTACCATGGGTTCTGGACATGTGGAATACATCGACAGGTCTTTTCCAACCAAACCTGCCCCCAAACCTCTACTCAGCCCTTCTACATACACACATGTGCACACACACATACACACATGGTAATTTTCTTGTTCTTGGCTTCACAAGCACGGTAGAGGACAGTTAACTGTCCCGAGTGTAAGAGAGTCTCCACCAATTAAAACTCTCCATGGCCTGACAAAACTCTCCACTGGCTTTTAAAATTACTTGCCCTCCTGGCTCCAGGCAGTTCTCACAGTTCATAACTCCCCACAGCTGCCTGCTCTTTCCCGAGACCTTTCCAGGGTAATAACTGCCTTTCAGATGGTTGCTGTTTTCCTGCTCCATGGATGTGAGAGAGAGAGTTCAGTCTCCATCCACAGTGCCCGCTGGATACTGCAGTATACCAATTCCTTTGCAGAATTGCACAAACACTTCTTCCAATTCAGGCCCAATTCCTTAATACATAACCACCTTTGAGATTTAGAGAAATGCCATCTGCCTTAAGATGATAGATCTTCATTTTTCTCATAAGAATTTTCTTTGGGGAAACACAACATGACGTGCCAGCAAAGCGCTGAGCTTGGAAATCAGAGAAAATTGAATCTGACTTTGAATAACTTCTTTTACCTTTCTGAGGCTGTATTTACCGAATCAGTAAAACAGAGATATTAGTATCTGCCTCACAGGGCTATTACTAGTTAAATAACAGCATAGATACAGCACATGATATATAATGGGTAATCAGTAACCATTCTAGAGCTTACCTTGGTTTCAACCATGCATGCAGTGTATGTTTCTGACAAATTATGAGGTCTCAAATCTCCAAAGGCAACCAAGGACAAAATTCTCCAAAACAAAGTTTAATAATTGGCTTCTGTGACTATTTCCTTGAAATAGTAACCCATTAAGGTACCTGCAAGCTAGATGTTATGCTTCTTTGTGGATCAAATTACAAATGGTCTTTTCCTATGGAAAATTCCACATTTAATTCCTAATATATTAATGAAGCCAAAATGATTTTTTTTTTTTAGTGTGGTTATTCATTTGAAAGTTTCACTTCTTACAAGTAACCATGTGTCCCTGGGCTGGTAAATTAAGATTTTGACTCTTAATTTTCCCAACATAGTCATTATACACACGTCACAGACATATCATGAAGAATCAATGAAACCAATGTACATAAAGCACAATCTTTCTCAATATTATTTTCCTAGCAATTAAACATGAAAGAAAATAAAAACCATCCCTGCCTATCATCAGCTGGATGGTGTTCAGAAAAAAAACAAAACAAAAGAAAAAGAAGAAGAAGAAAACAAACATAAAAACTTAGCTGTAAAATAAAGAAACATTCATTATGAATTTATTACTCCAACTACTGTAAACTGTGTAGGAATCTGAGCTGCAAAGCTACCCATTAAACTGTCTGCTCTTTCCTGTTTAAACAAGGCCCCTCTTGGGTCGAGGCTGCCTGAGCCTGCGTGGGTCTGCATCCAGGAAGGAAGACGTTTCTACGGTAACCGCGGAGGCCTCCTCCGGAGGTTCTCTGGGAGAGGCCGGGGTCTGGTGCAAGTGACAAACCCCAGCTCCCTTGATAATGTACAGAAAGGTAGCGGCCATGATGTCCAGGCGTGAGCAGAATGAGAGCATTCAGGCGTGAAATCTTTTTCAATCGGTCGTTTGTTTCCCCTGATGGTGAATTCACTTTGTGCCTCTCTTTTGAAAAATGGCCGATGGAGGCTTAGTGGTGTATAAATAAGAAATGTTCCAGAAGGAAAGATATTTTTGTGATTTGGAAAGGGGGGGTTGTTGGCATCCCATCATATTTTGATTCGACTTCTTAGAAGACATGGAGTTGTAAGAGACCACAGAGATTTGCCCAATAACTTCATTTTATAAACTGGGAAGTAGCTGATGAGAAGGGAGGAGAGGGAGAGAGAGATTGGCCGAAGTCATAGAGCGAGGTGGCTGGTATCAAAACATATCCTAAGCTCCTGAGGAATAAGGCCTGAATTGTAAAACTGGGACAGCCACAACAGAATATGAAAAGTGCTCAGATGGAAAGTTGGACAAGAAGCAGCAGGAATATTAAAGAGGAGTATCTGAGGCCACCAGTTATACCAACGACACAGAGCTTGAGCTGAGAATCAAGAATAAGTAAAAGTTGCTGTTATTTATTTAGCATTATAATGTGCTAAACACTTTATATGGCATTGTCTCATTTAGTCTTCACAGCACCCTCTTAGATGAGTAAACAGTAGCCCCACTCTTTTTTTTTCCTATTTATTTATTTATTTTTAGATGGAGAAAGAGGCCTAAAGAGATAAGTCACTTTCCACACCGCTAGTAGGTGGCAAGGTCAGGACTCGAACCCGAGTCAGTTTGATTCTTTATTGATTATTAGTATGCTGCCTTCCACAAATAAGTGCAAGAGTCTATCATGTGGGGAACTTGGGAACAGTTTTCTGGGCAGAAAAAAACAACACAGGCAAAGGCACAGAGGTACAGTGTGCCCTGGCTCCACCCGGTGCCTGTCAACTGAGAGGCCCTTCCAATCCACCACAGCCTTGTCTATGGGACACAGCCTCAGCTTTGCTTCTGAATCCTAAGAACCTGGCCCTGGCCAGAGTGAGACAATATGTGACTTACCCAATAGTAAAAGCTTACACACGTTTGTGGCCTGGACCAGCTACCTCCTCCATGGAACCTAGAGTAGTAAAATCCATCATGAACCATTTGCTCTTTTACAGCTCACTTTTACAGCCCATGGGTTTCTGGAGTCTCTAGTCACTTGGATCCCTCTTCATTCTGGACACTCGGTATATAAACAATTTCAATCTCAGCTTCTTTCCATGGGGACATGTTGATCTTTGGTGTATAGAGCCAAAGTGGCTCCAGTTCAATAAACAGTCTTTCATGGAAAGTCCATGGTTGAAGTTAATGGGAAAATTTCCTGCCTATTAGGAGGCTACAACAGTTCATGCCAGAGTGAAATTGAACAAGGTCATCCAGATATCAAGGCCAAACTGGCCACCTATGCACAGGAACTATCCAGATTATACCGGTCATAGTCCTGTGCTTGTTCTACAGGTGTCACTTTATATATAGCATGCCATATCCTCACTACAGTTTCTTTTTGCCATTGGGCCAAGAAGAAACTGTCTCAGAAAGCTTGCATTGCTTGCCTAGGATCATATAGAAAGTAAGGATTCCTACCAGGAATCCAGCCAGGATTCCTACCCAGACTCTTTGACCCCCAAACGTCTACTCTTCCCACATCACCCCAAAATTATCAATCCAATGATCCATTGGAATTATTAATACCATAATTTTTTTGCCAGAGTTTTGTCCTTTTGTTCCACAAAAGCCTATTGGTTATATTAGCTATATTTTGGCAGCATCATGGGGCCGTGGAAAGTACCTTCCGTGTCGTAGGCCCTGTGCTAGCTCCAAAGGATTCAGAGATCCCTTTGTTCTATAGGTTAGTTAGTTGGCCAGTGAATATGTTCAAGGGCTAACTAGGTCCAAGGTGCTGATGCCAAAGGGGTGAGCAAAAAGCAAAGACTGACCTCCATGAAAGACCCTTACACAGTAATGAATGCAATGAAAAAACAGTACATGGAGTGGGTAACATGGATAGAAGAGAGAAGGCTGGTATTGTCATTGACATCAGAGAAGGTGCCTCCAAAGAAGTGACAACTAGGCAAGTGTGGGAGATAAGCTTAGGGAAAGTGTGGAGGAGAGGAGGGAAAGGGAGAAGCAAAGCAGGAAACTAATACTAGAGCGTGGTTCGTTGGTATGGTAGGGTAAGACACTGTGCTGTGAAACAGAGAGAAAGGACAGCCTTCCCAGCCTGCGGGTGGAGGGTGGTCGGAGAACATTCTGGAAGAAGTGATATTTGAGGTGAGAACTGAAGGATGCACAAGATTCTGATGGATGAAGGACTGTTTGCCTAGTGCACACAGAAGAAATTGAACATGCAAAGATCCAGAGATGAGTGAGAACATGACAAGTCTGGGAAACTGCAAGCACTTGTGTGTGTTACGGGGACTAAGGAGAAAAGGAAGGTCCAAGATGAGCTGGGGATGTTAAAGGGAGTGGAATTGGTGGCAAATTATACTACTGAGGAACATTATCCTGGTGGCAAACCCACACATGGGTCAGAACAGGAGATTTGGTCTGATGTGGGTATTAATGAGAGACAGATGCCTGCACCGTGAGAGAGAGGGGAGAAGTGACAAAGGGAAAAGGAGCTAGTATGCAGTTAGCACCTACTAGGTGCCAGATATTTTCAGGTAGAACTCCATTGTACAGACGAGGAAACTAGTTACTAGTTTACTAGACACTAGGTACTAGAAGGTGAAAGAATCCGTCTGAGATCACGTGTCTAGTAAGCAGTGAGCCAGCGTTGAAATCCATTCTTTCTGGCTTCTGGCATCATCCTGTGCCTCTACTTCCAAGTGCTTTCTAGTCTCACCGGAAGTGAGGAATCAAGATCGACAAACGATAATTACATTAGTCCAGACTCTTAGCTGTAAAGAACAAGAATCTAACTTCAATTCGGTTAGGTAAAAGGGATAATTTATGGTAGACATGTCAGAATTGACTGACATAATTAGGGAAATGTTTAGCATTCAGGCATAAGAAGCACAGGAATCCACCTGCCCCCAGGAACAATGAGACCCCCTAAGACCCTGTGCTTGTCTAACTCTCTGCCCATCAGCTTTGTTCTTCCTTTCTCCTCATGATGGGAGCCTGGCTGCCTGCAGTCCTGGAGACCTACCCCTCACAGCCTCTACCACTGTAGAGGGATCCACTCTCTGGGGTTTTAAATCCAAGGAAAGATCTCTGATCTGTCCAGATAGGTCAGGTGTTTACCCACCAGTCAATCAGCCACGCGTAGGGACACAGACATGGCTACTGGATACTGAGGGTCAGTCTCCAAAACCTCTGTGAGTCAAACAGCCACTCCAATGGGTGTCTACTAAATTAATAAGAGTAGTTACTGTTTATGGGAGATTGAAAATTCAGCAGACCCTGAACTGAGAAAGCGTGTTAGTTTTATTATTATCACGTTTGATCTTCACAATAAATATAAGAACTAGTGATCATTTCCAGTTTATGGGTAAGGAAACTGAGACTCAGAAAGGCGTATTAAGTTACTTAAGGTCCCACAACTAGTAAGTGGTAGGGGCAGATTCAAGTCCTGGACTCTCAGATGTCAAAGCCATGTCTTTAATTCCCATACTTAGCCTTGTTGCCTGTGACTGCTGCCTTATTCCTCAGCCTTGATGGGAACCAAAGCAATGTGGTTATAACCCAGAAATCCTGGGATCCACCTCCACCACTGTCAAGCTGTGTGGCCTTGGGCAAGGCCCCTAATCTCTCTGTGGATCTGTTTTATTGTGTGCAAAATGAGAATAATAATTCCTGCCTTGTCTATTTTTATGATAACGAGATTGAGATTGCAAGTAAAAGAGCTTAGGAAAAAAAATTATTATTTTATCTCTCATAACCCTAGTAGTCATGATTTTGGAACTTCCTATATTTAAAGCAAAATCTGTCTTTCGAAATAAGAATATGTTTGTGAAAAGCTGATAGGCAGACAAACTCAAATATTTTAGGCTATTTGTTTTAGCACTCAGATTGACAGAATGTAGCTAAGGAAACAGGAATAGAGTTAATTTACCCTGGATTCAAACGTCGGGCTCTTTTTGGTTTTTTTAAACAGATATAAACATTGTTCTCCTGAATTCACTCCGTGCTGACACCACCTGGTTTCTGCTTATTTTTTCATTTCACCCAGTTCAGTGCTATTGAATTATAATTGGTTTCTGCTGAACTTTCTCATGCTGTGAAGTACTGATTAACAAAGAAAATAAAATTTCTCTTTCATTTGGCTGAGTTCTGCCCTACTGCAGTGTCTCAGATGGCACTCCTTAAAGAAATTAAGGCTCCATGGAAGAATCGCCATCCTTAGGGAATAACATTAGGATGCTTATGGGAAGTCTCTGTTGGCCAACATTTTGTTTATGGCCCATCAGCTACAAATTTTCCCAAACTAGGAACTGTGGCATCATCCTTCTAAACCACACATGCCATCAGACAGTGAGCCAGGTGATGGCATCCCTAGAATGCTTCCAGCCTGTGCCTTTCTTCAGCGGTGTGTCCCAGTCTCTGCCCAGGACTGTTTGAACCTCCTGCTACCCAGCCCTTCCCCTCCACTCCAGTGCCAGGATGACCTTCTTAAAACACAGATATGACCATGTCAGCCAGCCTATAAACTCTCAGCAGCTGCTTATTCACTAGATAATAAAATCCAAATGACTCACGGGTGCTCTCCATAATTTGATTTCTGCCTATCCTTCTAGTATCATCATAACGCCACTCTCTTCCTCCACACCTCCAGCACCCATCCTCCTCTATCATCACAGCCATGAGACTTACCCATAGAGCCAACTCTTAAGGTGGGCCCATTGCATACCTGATTCTGCACGACACTTTTTCACAAATTCTCAGAAATCTACTGAGATTCAGAAAGTGAAAGAACCTTCCCAGGATCACATGGCCAATCACATAGGTGACAGAGCTAAGACCCAAACCCAGGTCTATGTGACGCCCAAATGCTTTCCCCTTTGCCACATGGGCATTCTAAATTCCTGGTAGTTTCCTGAAAACTGTGCCCTTTCTCCCCTGTGTGTGCTCGAGGGACAGAATTGAACACATACTCTGGAAGAGTGAGTTGCTCAGTTCGTTGGCACAAATGGTACGTGCAGGGGAATCATGAGGAATTAGGTTGGAAAAGGGCTAGATCATGGAGGATGTTGGCTCACCAGTGGCTTCTGAGTCCAAGAGGCTTCTTGCCACAGGGTATAAGAAGGAGAACAAAAGAGAGAATGACAACAGTGACATTTGCAGAAAGCTGTTGCAATCAGCCAGGTGCGAGAGAATGATGGCCTTAATAGGACTCCAATCAAAAGAACAGAGGAAAAGGGCCAGATTTGGTGACCAAGTGTCAGGGTAGGAAAGTAAAAAGGAGAGGTTGCCCAAAAGAATACCAAGATTTTGAAGCTGAGTGCCTAGAGAATGGAAGTACCAACAGCAGAAAGACCCTGACTTCACCAATATACAATATATCAATGTAACAAAATCACACTTGTACCCCATAAATTCATACAAATAAAAATAAGTAAATAAAAAGAGAAAGAGTGTGAACAGGTTTAAGGGGGAAGACAAATGATGGGTTTAGTTAAGATACATTAAACTATGGGTGGGACTTCTAGATGGCCTTTCCTGGGCAAGGAAGAGGAGCCAGTGTTGGTACTGCCATTTGAAAAGTCATCACATAGAGGTGAAGGCAAAAGTCAGGAGAAAGTGTGATACAGGGGTAATTGTCAAGGGAGAAGAGAACAGGGCCAAGGAGACATCCTTACAGATACATCTGGGGGAAAGAGTCAGGAAGAGATAGAGAAGAAAGGAAAAGGAGGCTAATGATGTGTTGCATTATGTTACCTTGAGCAGTTACTTAATTTCTCCAGGTCTCCATTATTTAAGTGTTAGATTGCAATACTGATAGCGACCTTGCAAAATAGTGAGAGCAGTAGGGGTTAGTTATATGACGTGACCAGCACCTTGCTTAGCATTTAGCAGGCACTCAGTAAATGATCACCCTAATAACTAATAACATTTGTCAGTGAAGGAGGCTGAGGACCACTGACCTCAGAGGAATAGTCTCGAGACATAAGGCAGGAATACTGGGTTATCTGTTGAGGTTACTGGCTTCATCTATCTTAGCAAAGATAAAAGGAAGCCAAAGGGTCAAATTCCACTGCCATCAGTGTCTACAGGACTAGTTCAAAAGAGCAGAAGGGTCTATCAGGTGCTGGACAAGACCGAGCGGTGTTAGATGCCATCAACCCAGTATCTACACTCAGCCCACTTCACCGGCATCTGGAAAAGCTCAGAAGGGGGAAAAGTCCACAGGAGAGGTGGCTGGGACCAAGTTACACAGGGCAGGCGAGAATAGGGAGATAAGAGGTCATTCACCAGCTCTCTACTCTAGGTAACCAGAGATTCAGCCTCTTCTAGCAGAGAAAGCCCTGAACTTAGGGAGCAAGTGCAGGGCAGGAAGTTTTATTAGGTGGTGTGTTAAGAAGAGCACCAGCTTCGTGAGCCAGAGAAACCTGTGTTCAAAGTCCAGCGCTGCCATTCATGAGCCTTTTATGGTGTTGGGGAAATCCCTTATTTATCAGACTATTTCTTCGTATGTAAAATGGGAAGAACGCTACTTTTTTCACATTTCTTTTTGTGAACTGAATAAGATATGCAAAATGCCTGAATCATACACATAGATGCCAGTACACGGTGGTTTTGTTCCCTTTTACAAGGCCAAATTACACACCAAAGCTCTCTCACTCATAAGGATCTCCATGGTCTTAACTTTTTTCCCAGCTCAGGAGTGCCTGGGAGGGAGACGGACAACCTGTCAGACATGAAACATCCACATAACAGGGGTGGGTATTTGAGAAAATCACGGCCAGTCTCCAAGGTTGCCGTTAGCCCAATAGACAGTCCATTTTCTTGCTTCGTTTTATCCGTATTATCAAGGCTCTCCCGTTGCATTTGTGAGCATTAAATTGAGGTCAGTTAGTTACACAAGAGACACCTGTTGTGGGCACTAGTAGTCAGGATCTGAAAGAAACATAATAATCATGGCTGCCATTTCTTTAGTACTACTTTAAATATATTATCTCCACATTTCCTACAGCTATGCAAAGTAAATAACATCATTTCCTTTCTTTTCTTTTTTTTAGAGAAATGATTGTGTTCTGTTGCCCAGGCTAGAGTGAAGTAATGTCATCATAGCTCACTGCAACCTCAAACTCCTGGGCTCAAGTGATCCTCCCACCTCAGCCTCCTGAATAGCTGGGACTACAGGCACACACCACCACCCCCAGCTAATTTTTCTATTTTTTGTAGAGATGGGGTCTTGCTCTTCCTCAGGCTGGTCTCAAAATCCTGACTTCAAGCAATCCTCCTGCCTCGGCCTCCCAATTTTGCTAGGATTACAGGTGTGAGCCGTAGCTCTTGGCCTTATTTTCTTTTTACAGAAGGCAAAACTGTGACTCAGAGAGGGTAAGTGATTTGCTCAGTCGCCCAGCTTGTACACAGCAGAATAGAATTGAAAGCCAAGTTGGATCCTTAGCCTGTGCTCTTTTTTTAATCTCATGCTACCTCCCTTAGCTATAACGATGAACGAGACATGCCATGGAGGAAGGAAGTCTGCATCTGGGTGAAACTCTGAGCAACTGTAGATGGAGAGATAGAGGAAGAGAGAGAACCAGCCTGGGAGGCAGGAAACTGGGCCGGTGCCAGCACCTCCCTGTCCTAAGCCTCCTTGTCTATAAAACAAGGATAATAACCCACACCCTGCCTACTACTTGGAGTTTCGGGGATGATCAAATGGGATTTTATATTTGAAACCACTTTGCAAACTATCAAGTCCCATATAAATATAAGTTATTATTAATTGTCGTATTAATTAAATAATTAAATCTCAGTTATAATAATGAAACTTAGAAATTACTGTTAATTACTATTAATCAGAAATGCATGTTGGTGGTAATTATGCTAATTAAAATTCTCAATAATAATGATAATTAGCACTGATACTTGAGAAGTGGCCCATCGGGCGTGGACTAGCACGAAACTCTGGCGTAAACATCGCAAATGAGAGTTGGCCGAAGGATACAGAACCGGGCTAATGAACACAGCCGAAACTGAACAAGACAAACACATCAGCCTTGCTCTCCTTGGCTGAGAGCTCTGCTGTGCTGAGGTGAAAGGGGCTGGTGGCCACCAAAACCATCCATTGGTATTAATACGTAAGCATTTGAGTTGCCATTTTGTTTGTAGCTGTGTGTCTACATGTCTCTGGGTGCAGTGACACTTTCACAGTAAGCTTCCCCGCACTGAACTGTTTGTGCTTCCATGACCACGCCATTCTCTAACATGTCACTGCCCATCACATCAGCCACGGCTCCCGACAAACCCAAGCACCTTCGTGTCCTCATCCACGTTCATTATCTTCAATGAAGGCTTCCCAGATTTTTCCTGGAAAACTAGGGATCTCTTTTCTTTTTGTTTCTGTTCACTTTATATGTTCCTCTACTGTAGAACTTGCTATCCCAGCTCTACCACTTACAAATTGTCTTCTTTAGGAAGTTACTTATTTACAATGTCTTGGTGCTTCCATTGTTTCATCTGTAAAATGAGGATAGCAGCAGCACAGATCTTACAGAATTGTTTTGAGAAAGAAATAAGATATATGAGACTTTCAGAACAGGGTTAGACACATAGCACTGGGTTAACCTTAATCATCATTATTATCATAAGGACTTGTATCCAGATCTATCGCTCTGCCAGACTGTGACTGCCTTCTTTTGTGTGTCCCTGTCATCTCTGCTTGCCACATAGTAATTGCTCCTTTCACTTTCATTAAAGTGGAAACGAATAGAGGATGCTCTTAAGGAAACTCTACGGGCAAAAATAAGGGCAATGGAGTAGAAAAATTATTGACCATGAAATCAGAAGATTTGGTTTAATCTTGGCTCTTCCACTTGCTTAGTTGTTGGCTTTGCGCAAGTCACTTCCTCTTCCTAGAACTCAGTTTCCTCATCTAGAAAATGGAACTAATGAACCCCTAGCCTACCTTCCTGACAGGCTCCGTGGTGAGGTTGGAATGAGGACACAGATGTGAAACTGCTTTGGAAACTAAAAGGCACTGATCAAATATAAGATACTTTACTGTTATCTGAACCATCTGGAAGTTGCTTGGACTTACAAATTGATAGAATCAGTCAACACTTCACTTGACTTACACAGAGAGCGGTTGTTATGCTTGAATATTTTTTACATTTTTTTAAGCCCTTAACCCTATGCATATTGCAAATCTTTTCTTCGCGTTCACCACCAATTTGAAAATCTTCAAGTTTATTTTCTCAAAGTCGGAGTGACAATAAGGATTCAAAGTACAGCCCAGGTTGAAACTTGACTAAAGATGTTCAGTTTCTATTTCCCTTAAGGAAGTTTCTAGGGCACCAGCTAATTGTTGAGTTGTTAAATGCAGCTCAGTCCACAGGGTTTCTTGAGGGGTCAGGAAGCCTCAGAGGTTGCTTTAGGATGGTAGAGAGCTTAAATTAAGACAGCCAGTGAATTGGGGAAAGAGAAAAAACTATACAGATGGCACGAACACTGGATCAAGAGTCAAAATTCTGAAATTCTAATCTAGTTCCATAGCCTTCTAGTTTGGATTTCTCCCCTACCTGGGCCTTAGTTTCCTCATCTGTAAAATGTGGATAACCTCCCTCTGTTTCATTAGCCTTTGCTGCACAAGAAATCACCTCCAGTCTTAGTGACTTAAAACATCAACAGTCTATTTCTCACAAGTCTGTGGGTTGGTTGGGCAGTTCTGTGGATCTTCCCTGTTATGGGGCAGCATACAACTGGTGGATCAGTTGGGATCTGGGTTCAGCTGACACAGCTGGGACTTTGAGTTTCTGTTTTTATATAGGGTCTTTGATATTCAAGGAGCAAGACTGGGCCTCTTTAGCTGACAATGGTGTTCCAAAATAGCAAAAGCAGAAACTGTGTTGTCGCTTATGGCACAGTCCCACAGAGTATCAATTCCTCCAAATTCTCTTGGTCAAAGCAAGTTACAAGGTCAGCCCAGAATACAGAGTGGGAAAGAGACTCTGCCTCTTGATGAGAGGAAGGTAAAGTCACAGGGAAAAAGGTACACGATCTCAGGGAGACACAATTAATTGAGGGGCCATTTTTGTACCAGTCTAACACACATCCATCCTACCTTCAGGGTTACTTACAAACAGGTAAGCTGATATAACTCAAGTCATTTGGTAAATAGTGAAGTGTTACATCATATTAATGCAAGACTGTTCAATTTTGTTCTAATATTTGTATTCACATTATTTAACTGAAATCAAGAAGATCTAAGTTAAAGTTTCAGATTTTGATTCTCTTTGAGTTAAATAGAGTCTGTGAGAATGAGTCCCAGACAGGTGATAGAATTAGAATATCCTCATTTTGCAATCCAGAATGCATTGATAGAGCTGGGCTTTAAGCTTCAATGACTGCTAACATCACAAAACCAAGACATGTAGAGATTATGTGCCTACTGAGGAGGAACACAATACCACCTCTGAAGTGGTCTCATCAAAATTTAAAGAAACAAATTAAACTTCAATTTGCTCAAGCCTCTAGTTACAACTACCAATCTTTAGGAACTACAGAAGACGGAGGAACATGTTAAACAGAGGTACAATTAACAAAATCTAAACTGGGAGACACTACAGTAAAACAGCCTGGTTTTTTAACAAATAAATTGCAAGGGTGGGGGAAAGAGATGAAGAAGAAACACATACTTTAAGAGAGACCAATGACAATGTGTGAAACTTATTTGGATCCTTATTTGGATCAAATAAACTATTTAAAAATTATGACATTATGAGACTACTGGGAATTTCTAAGTAGACTGGACAATTGATGATATTAAGGGATTATTGCTAATTTTGGATGTGAACTGGTATTATGATTACGTATTTTTAAAATATTCGTCATCTTTTGGAGTACATATTTAACTGTTAAATTATATTATAGCTGAGCTTTATTAATATGGAGTAGAAGTAAGTAGATGGGGGTATAGATAAAGAAAGAATGTCCATGAGTTGATTACTATTGAAGCTGAATGATGAGTACAAGAGGATTCATTATACAATTCTGGCTACTTTAGTATATGTTTGAAATTCTTCACAATAAGTATGTTTTTATTTTTCAAAAAAAGAGTGAAATATCAAGCTAGACAAAGATATTACAAGAAAAGAAAACTATAGACCAATATCTTTCAGGAACATAGATGCAAAAATCCTCAATAAAATATTAGCAAATTTTAAAAAAGAATTATATGCTATGACCAAGTGAGATTTATCCCAGGAATGCAAGGCTGATTCAACATTCGAATATCAATTAATGTCATCCACCACCATGTCCATACACTGAAAGAGAAAAATTACATGATCAAGTCAATAAATGCATAAAAAGAACTTGACGAAACCCAATACCCATTGTGACAAAAGCTCTCGGTGTTCTGGTAATAGAGGAGAACATTCTCAACTCGATAAAGGGTATAAACAAAAAACCTACAGCCAATCTCATACTTAATGGCAAGAAATGAGAAGCTTTCCTACTGAGATCATGATAAGTAAGGATGTCCCTGCTCACCATTCCTTTTAATAGCATTCTGGAAGCTCTAGCTAAGGCAATGAAATTAAAAAAAAAAAAAGTAGACAGGTTGGGAAGGAATAAATAAAAGTGTTTTTGTTCATAGACAACATAATTGTCTACGTAGAAAATCTAGAAGAATTGACCAAAAAAAAGAAAAGAAAGCTTGGAACTAATAAGCAATTGTAGTAAGACTGCAGAATATAAGGTTAACATGCAAAAGTTAATCACTTTCCTATACACCAGCAATGAACAAGTGGAACTGAAATTAAAATCACAATACCATTTACACTAGTACCAGAAAAAAATGAGATGCTTAGGTATGAATCTAATTAAATATATAAAAGATCCATATGAGGAAAACTACAAAACTAATGAAAAAGACTCAATCTTGTCAAGATGTCAATTCTTCCCAACTTGATCTGTAGATTCAATGCAATCCCAATCCAAATCCCAGCAAGTTATTTTGTGGATATCGATGAACTGATTCTAAAGCTTATACGGAGAAGGAAAAACGCAGAATGCCAACACAGTATTGAAGGAGAAGAACAAAGCTGAAAGACTGACAAACTGCCTTAGTTTGAGGCTTTCTTTAAAGAGACAATATTCAAGACAGTATGGTATTAGCAAACCTACAGAGACAGTAAAAAGGTCAGGGGTTGGGGCTTGGGAAGGGATGAATAGATGAAGCACAGAGGAATTTCAGGGCAGTGAAACTACTCTGTATGATACTATAATGGTGGATACATGTCATTAGACATTTGTTCAAACGCATAAAATGTAGCACACCTAGAGTGAACCCTAATGCAAACGACGGACTTTGGGTGATTAGGAGGTGTCAGTGCAGGTTCATCAATGCTAACAAATTTACCACTGTGATGAGAAATGTTCATTTAGGGGTGGCTATGCAAGTGTGGGGGCAGGGAGTACATGGGAAATCTCTGTACCTTTCTCTCAATTTTGCTGTGAACCTAAAATTACTCTAAAAAATTAAGTCTTAGGGGGAAAAAAAGAGTCGGACAAGGAGTCAGACAGCCCTGGGTTCAAGTAGCAGCTCCTCTATCTCTTCTCCTTAGGTTCATGTTCCAGGAAATTCACTTTACTTTTCTGAACCTCCGTTTCCTTACCAATACCTGCCCCTACCCCCACATTCTCATCATTTTTAATGATGCTGCAAGGCCCACCTGAGCTCATAAATGCAAAAGCATTCTATATGCCATGAAGGGCTATACACCTGTAAGGAACTGCTTTGTTACCACCACTGTTGATCTTGACAATAATTTAGATCCTTTGGCCCCTGTGGTCCCTTTATAACAGCATCTCTTCACACTTCATCTGCTCCCATGAGAAATTAAGCACAATGTGCTCACAAAGCACTTTGGGCAATGACTATGAGTTTGACCAAAGGTCTGAAGATTATTTTTAAAGTCTCATCTTTTGCCTATATCTTTAATACAAATGGGGAAAACATCTGTTCCTGGTCAAGATGTAGTAACAGGAATTGGATTTACCCTCCTGATGTATACCTCCAAAAAACAGACCATAATTATAAAACAGTGGTCTTTAAGGCATTGAGCATTAGGTGAAAAAGGATAGCATTCACTGACATGTAAGAAACAAACAAGTTGAGTCCCATGATTGCCCTGGTTTACTCACTCGAGAGAGTTTCCAGACAGCAAAAAGAAATAAAAGACATCAAGATTGGTAAGGAAGAGTTAAACTGACTTCATTCACAAATGATACGATCATCTATGTACAAAATCCAATAAATTCTGCAAAAAAATAAGCTACCAGGAGTAAGTTTAGCAAGGCTGTAGGATGCAAGATCAGTAATGCAAAGACCAATTGTATTTCTATGTACTAGCAAAGGAAAATCAGAAATTAATTTTTTTAATTATTTCCAATAGCATCAAAATATTGAATATTTAGGATAATATGAAAAACCTAAGAAATACCTCTGCACTGAAAACTACAAAACATTGCTAAGAGTGTTAAAGAAGATCTAAATAAATAGAATGGTTACCATAATTATACATTAGATGACTCAAAATTGTTTAGAGTCAATTCTTCCCAAATTTTGATGTACAGACTCAATATAATGTCAATCAAAGTCCCAGCAGAAATTTTTAAATAAATTGGCAAATGGATTATAAAATTCATATGGAAATGCAAAGGATCTAGATTAGCCAAAACAACTTTTAAAAAGAAGAATAAAATTGGACAAATTCCCCTAATTTCAAGATATTCTATAAATCCACATTAATCAAAACAGTAGTATTGCCACAAAGATAGACCGTGTGATAGAGTGTGTGTGTGTGTGTGTGTGTGTGTGTGTGTATGAGTGTCAACAAAAGTGCAAAGACTATTCAGGTAAGAACATTAATACTTTCAATAAATGGTGCTGGAAAAAATTAGATATGCATCCGCAAAAAAAAAAAAACTTCAATCTACACTTTGCACCATTTAAAACAATTAGCTCTAAATGAATCATAGACACAAATGTAAAATCTAAACCTATAAAATTTCTAAAAGAAAAGCTTTGGGTCAGGAAAAGACTTCTTAGATCCAACATCTCAAGAATAATCTCTAGAACATAGTAGGCTGCAAGCTGTGGGACTGGCTCTGCTGGTGAAGTAATTACCAGGTGGTCACTCGGGCCCTGGAGAAAAAGTAAGGACTAATGAAAATTCCTATGTAAAATCTTTACAGCTCTCTGAAGTAAACTAGATTCATGTGGGTTTTCTGTTATTCCACAGAGCCGGAAAGGCTATATTTGAAAAAGCAGTTCCTTTTTAGTTCCTTTTTTTTTAGGCCCAAATCCAGAACTTGGGGTGGTTTTTTTTGTTTGTTTTTTTCTTTTTTAACATTTACCACCAACAAACCCCTCCCCTTATTAGAGTTCTTTCTCTGCCTTTTGAGAATTGAGGAACTCTTTTTCGGGCTTTGAAAACTTCCTCTTACCTCCAATATCCCTGCCCCACTATTTTTGCATAACCAGCAATCCAACCACAGACAAGACACTGAGTCTGTGTAGGTGTCAGTTCATTTTTTCAGAGCTCTTTCCAGCTCTGATACTCTCTTAATCTCTGATTCCCGGGAAGAATGATTTTTACAATATAAGAATATGAATGAGAACTACTATTATAATTAACCAAGGAAATCTATAGTTCTGTTACACACATCAGATTTCTTTCCTTTATTCCCAGGTCGAATCCAAGAATAGGTGTGACTATTGTTATTGCCCAGATCAATGATTCAGTTAAACACAAGCCACAGTATAATAAAACCACACTGGACTTAGGAGGGCAGATTCTGGAGTGTCCGTTAAATAGCCAGTCACATTTATACTTGGCTTATGACTTGATTCATTAATTAAATAAATATTTTTTAAGCATGTATGCCCCAGCTACCCTGCCAGATACTAAGGTACAGTGCTCACATTCTAGCAAGGGAGACAGAAAAGATTCTTCCCACTGCAGGGCCTTTGCACATGTATCCCTTCTGCCTGGGACAGTCTTCTCCTCTCTTCACCTGGTCAGCTCCGGATCTTCATGCAAAGACTCTAAATGCAACTTCCTCAAAGAGGAGTACCCTGACCCTGAAATGAATTAAGTTCTCTTGTTGTTTATTTCCTTATATCCATTTATTCTCTTCCTTTCTAGCCCTTAACATAATCATGTCTATTTTGTTGATCATTGCATTCTCAACACACTGGCACAGTCATGGAAAAGAGTAGATCTTTAATCAATATTTGTAGACTAAGTGAGTGAACAAATGAATAGATAAAAAGCTCAAAAGGACTCTTGGGGAGCTCAGGAAGACCTCCTGTAAGAAGTATCAGAACTAAAGAATGGTAAGGATTTAGAAAGGTGAAGAACAAAGAAAATGGGTAGCAGATGTTCATTCCTTACCTAAGTCCATGATCTCTCATCTGAGAAATAGCCTCCTAACTGGTCTCAAAATTTCTGGTCTCTCCAATTTTTCAGGCTGAGTTATTATACTACAAAGTCAGTTAAATCATTATCACTTAAGGTCTCCAAAATGCCATGGGTTCCCTACTGAAAAATAGCTGAATTCTCCAGCATGGCTCTGCCCCTCCACCAAATGGCCTGGCTTTGAACCACCTGTCTGTATTTGTATCTCACTAAACCTGCCCATTGGCTTCATGATGCAATCATGATTGTTTCCTCCCCACTGGCCAGACACATCCTGTGCTTTTCTATTTCCATGTGGTACCCTTTAGTCCATTCTCCCTCTGTTGAGGTTCTCCTCATCTGATACAAAGGCAACGCAATGCCATGTCTCTGTGGAAGTTTCCCTGTAAGCCCCTGTCCTTGGGTTGAATCTCTCCTCCCTTTCTGCTTCTATCCACATGCTTACGCTTCTCTTTTGTGCACACCTGATTCTGCTTAATGTGATGGTTTATATTCCTACGTGTCTCTTGGCAGCATGTGAGCTCCTCCAGGTCAGAAGCAACTCCTGACATAGAATAAGCACTCAATAAATGTTTGCTGAATTGAATGCACCTGACACATCTGCCCAGGAGATCCACTTCTGTCGTTCCTGGATTGCCCTGGGGGGCCCCTAGGAGAGCCTTAAGATGCTGTCCTCTTGAAAACCAGACTGCAGCCTTCACTTCAACTCCAATACTTCAATTTACTTATTCATCAAATATTTATTAAGCATGTATCATATTTTAGATACTCTTGTAAGCACTAGGAATGCAGAAAAATAAATCTCTGCCCCCATGGTGCTTATATTTAAATGAGTGGGAGACAAATAATAAAGTTAGTATAATACAAAGTACATCAAGTGGTAAAAAATACTAAGGGGAAATAGAAAGCATAAAGGGGGGTGAAGAATGCATTGTGTGCAGGGGGTTGATGTGGTATTTTAAGGAGCGTTCTTCCAAGACCTCTAATGGAAGGGGACCTGGGGCACAGACTCAAAGGCAGTAAGAGAGTGAGCAGACAGACACCTGGGTGTGAGCCATTCAGACAGATGGAACATCCAGAACCAAAGCCCAGTGGTGACAGCAGCGTCAATGATCCATGTTAGAGAAAATCATGGTCAGCCACACTGCGATGGCCTCAGTGTTTGTGTCTCCCCCAAATTCATATATTGAAATCCTAACCCCCAATGTGATGGTATTAGTAGACAGGGCCTTTGGGAGGTGATTAGGTCATAGGATGGAGCCCCATGAATGGGATTAGAACCCTTAAATAAAGGACTCCAGAGAGCTCTCTCAGTCCATGTGAGGATACAAAAAGTTGGCTGTCTGCAACCAGGAAGAGAATCCCCACCAGAACCTGACCACATTATCACCCTGATCTTGGACTTCTAGCCTCCAGAACTCTGAGAAATTTCTGTCATTCCTAAGCCTCTCTGTCTCTGGTACTTTGTTACAGCAGCCTGAACTGACTTAAGACACCAGAGTGAACTGGTGGCTGCTGTGGAATAAGAGGTGGCCAGATTCCGGATTTATTTTGAAAGCACTTGCTGACAGATTAAATGTGGCATTTAAGGAAAAGAGAGGACACAGAGAGGCAATAAGCACTGTGGTCTGAGCAGACGGATGAAAGGGGTTATTTGTTATTTTGGTGGGGAAGCCTGGGAGGGAAACAGATCTTGTGTAGGTGCAGGGGCTTTAGAAGTTCAGCGTGGAAGGGGAAGCGTGAGGCTCCTTTGTTATCCAGGTGAGAGGCCACATTGACAATTAGGAAGAAGAGTCGGGAGTTCACAGAAGAGGTCCAGGGCAGGGAACATATCTTTGGAACTCATCAGTGTGACAGTAGCATTTCAACCCATGGGACTGGATGACAACATCAAGGGGTGGGCAGAGACAGAGAAGATGGGCCTGGCTGGACCCAGGTGCACTCTGATATTAAGAGGGCAGAGAGTTATGATGATCCAGCACAGACAAGGGCAGCCAACGAGCTGGGAGGAAGACCAGGGGAGTGTGGTGTGTGGCCATATCCACTATGAAAGGACCAACTATGTCAAGTACTGGGCAAAATAAAGTGTGGGCACACAATTGACCACCAGATTTAACCATGTAGAAATTGGTGACCTGGACAAGAAAAAATTTTGTGAATAATGGGGTGAAAGCCTTATTGGGAGAAGGTTCTAGAAAGAATGGGAGGAGTGGAATTGGTGACAAAGTATAGAGAGGGCTGCCATTTTTCTGGATCACCAGCCAGTACCCATAACCCATAGTCCAGTGTTCTTTCCAGTTACAGTGTCTTTGTCTAGATTATAAATTATATGACAACTGTAAGTATAGACAACTCTTTCTAGGTATCTATTAACACCCTTTCATCCACATAACAGTACACTCTGCCCTTTCTAGCTTTCCTAGTGTAAGTGTCAAATCTCACCCGGTCCAGAGAACAAAGGCCTAGAACAAAGGCCTAGCCATTTTTTTCTACCTTGGACTATTGAAATTACTCTCCAAATGGTTTTTCTGCTTCTGGACTTACCTCCTCCAGTCCATTTTCTCTCATGTTACCAACTAATTCCTGTCAACTGACTCTGTCCTTTCTTTACGAACTTCTGCTGTGGCCTTCTTGACTTCAGGTTGAAATTCAAATTCCTTAAAATGTCAAAGTCACATTAGCACTCAAGAGTTGTTTTGTGAATGAGTCGATGAATGAATGAATGAATGGTCTCAGAGCACTGGGGTAGACAGACACAGAAACAGAGAATGAGTGACAGGACCAAGCAATGTGGGCTCAAATGGGTGGCTTTGGAAGTCCCATCAGAACTTTGAAGATTTCCAAATCTATGCAAGTAAGGAATTTCCCACTTGTCACATTTTGCTCATGGAACCCTTGCCTGGCCATGAGTTGGAGTAACGGGAAGAGGGGAAAGCAGGAGGTGAGCTCCCTCATCTCTCACTCACCTTCACCCTGTCTTTGCCTGTAGCCTAGTTCCGCCCAGAAATGGCACTTGTTCCTCAAACAAGTCATGTTCCCTCACCGCCAGGGTTTTGCACGTATTATTTCCTTCCCACGGATTACTCTTCCTCGCCCTTCTTCAACTAGCTAGTTTCTGCTCATCCCTTAGATCTCGGCTACGTGATCAATTCCTCTGACAAGATGTCCCTGACGCATGTCCCCTCCATCCCCACCACCCCCACGATGCCTGGATCGAGGGCCTTTTCTGCAGCGCCCCGTACCTCTCTGTGCTTTTCTCCCACAGCCTTCGTCACGCTGCATGGTCGGTGCCACTTTTCATGTCCATGTTTCCAGGACCATATCTGTCTGTGTCAAGGCTCAATAATTGTTTATTGAATGGGCAATAATGTGAATTCAATCTAAAGGGTTATGGAAATACCTTTAAAAAGAACTGAAGGTCCACAGGTGCAGAACTCTCCTTTGAAATGTGATGGCCCCAAGGATGTCACACGTAAGCCCCACTTTGCTTCACGCCAGCCCCATTGGTGGACATGTTATCCACACTGGCCCTGGTGCCTGTAACTTGTGATTCATGTTGAAAGCACATCTGAAACCCTCATCTTTATAGCTCTTTTCTGAGAAAATTACCCAATCTGGCAGTCCTTCTGGCCCCAAGATTACTTGATGGATCAAAATGACCCAGGCCAAATGGAAGGGGGAAATGAACTCCACCATTAAATTGTCCAATGCTTGAAAAATGTTGGCTTTGAAATAATGTAGGTCCTCTCTTGTGCATTTCCTAGAATCGGAGGAAGGTGTTCTTTGCTGGGCCAAGGCAGTGAGGTCTCTGTGTTCCTGGCTGAGGCCCCCAAGCAAGCTCTGTCTCCACAGCAGAGCTCCCTGCCAGGTGGAGTGTCACAGCTGTGGAATCAGAGAAGTTGTGCAAGAGGAGGAAGAAATTTTCCAACTCAGCAAAAGAACAGGTCTTGGAGAATGAGCTCAGGGAGAATGGGAGTCCCAAATAAGGCCAAGAATCATGACTTAAAGTACACGTGGCAAGAACTAAAGATCTTGGTAACTGCAAGAACTAGAAGGAAGTGAATGAGCAGAAGGTTGGGTTGAAAAATTAATGTGGTCAGGGAATTCCAGTCCTTTCTTACACCTGGCATTTGTTGCAAAGCTTTCTACAGAGTCAAATTGTATATTAATTTATTCACCAAGCAATTATGCAGCTTTGTACTTAACATAACTCTGTTGATCTATACAACGACCCTAGGTTCTCTTATTATTCCCATTTTAGAAATGAGGAAATTAAATCTCAAAGAGGCCCACTGTGGTCAAGGCAGGCTTTATGCCCAGGATCTGTCATATCCAAAGCCTCTGTTCTGGACTTGAGTCCTCTCTTAATCACCTTACAAACTGAGCACCACTGAGCATCCACTGTCTTGTTCCTCACCTATAAAATGAGGATGTTGTAACCAGTGAGATAATCTACATGAAATGACTTCATCAACCACAAAGCACTATGCAAATTTTAGTTCCATGTGTTTGTTTCTTTGCCTGCTTGCTTGTTTATACCCCATTTCGTACCACTATGAGGCCTACATGAGACCACACGCAGTGGAATAACACTGCATAATTTGAGTAACAGTGCAGATGGAAGTACAGAGTGGATAACATTTTCTGCTAGACAAATCTTCATGGAGAGGGACTCTGCATGCACAAACAAAACCTAGTAACTCCAATCCCACATGCATGCAATCATCCATTCAACAAGCCCTAGCTAAGCCCCTGCATTGGGCCAGACCTGAGTGCAATATATAAATGACAAATAAAATACACTGCCTGCCCTCAAGGATCTCGGAGTCTGCAAGAGAAGATAGGATAACAATCAGGCCATTTTAATAGTGTGTCCAGCACTGCAGGAAAGAAAAGCACAGCAAGTTGCAAGTTTGGGGACTGTGACAAAAGGACACCTAACCTAAGAAAGAGCTGGAATTTCTGAGCTGTTTCCTGAAAAATGGATTGGTTTACAAGGCCAAAGCTGGCGGTGAAAGAGGAGCAGGATATTCACACCCAGGGTGAGAGGGTGTGTGAGTTGGCAGAGCTGTGGAACTGCAAATAATTGGCCTGGCTGAAGGTTGAAGTTGTGGAGGCGCGTAGGACATATGTGCTGAAGTTTGCAGAGCTGAAATAACCCCCAGCTCCGCTCCCAGATGTCCCCATTCCAGAACATGGTGGAACACAGTGAGGTCTTCCAGAGTCTTCAAGAACCTGCTGCCTCACTCAGATCTTTCGGCTGCTTTAATTGCTTTTATGAGCACAGCAACCTCAGCATCCTCTCACCTACGCACGTCACTTCCACCGTAGGCAAAGACGCACTGCCTGAGGCCTGGGTAGGTTCTGCCCATCGCCCTTGTTTCCTGGAAGCCGAATGCCTGATGGTTCAGACCTTGGGTTCTGGGGTCAAACCTCCCCACCTTCAATGCCTAGCTTTGCCACTCACTTGCTGCATACCATTACACAAGCCATTTAATCCTCTCATGCCTCAGTTTCCTCAGTAAACAGCAGACGGTAGTATCACCTGCCACACAAGGTTCGTGTGCGAATCAAATGAGAAAATATATATAAGGGACTCAGCACAGTGCCTCACACACAGTGATTGTTCAGTAAGTGTTACTTGTTAGTATTGCCTCACACATCAACCTCTACAATTCCGGACATGTTACTTTTTATTCCAGTTATTTCTGATGACTGGGGAAACTTGCATAATGAGAGTGGGAGAAAATATACATAAGAATCCTTGATTAATATGGGGAAAGAACACAGAGCACCAAAACCCAGACCATAAAGTCTCACATGGCTGTTACGGTACAGTTTCAAGTTTGACTTCCAGTTTCCTGGCAGCCAAAGCAGAAAAGAGAGCCAATCCGTAATTATTTTCCCAGGACAGTTCTGAAAGACTTTCTTCCATGAGCTTCACACCGGAGGCACTACATGGTACGGTGAACAGTGTTCACAATGGCGTCCCCACAGCAAGGGCAGTGAGGACATAGCCCAGCTCGATTCCTCTCAGGGCCCAGGCAGTGCAGTCCGCTAACCTCCAGATGGCTCCGCTGGGTTCTGCAAGAGAACCTAGAGCACCCAGAGGTGATGTGAGTGGACTGTTTCCATGCCACAATCCTCTGGGAAGACCACATCCCTCAGCCAGTACTGGGAGGCAGGGGTCAGGTGGGGGAGATGGAAACCGTACTTCCCAGTGTGGACCTGGGGTGGATGGGGTCTTGGGTGCTGGTTAGGATTCTCAAGTAAATATTATCTCAGTAGTGTTGCTCCAGCAGCAGTGAATGGCCAAAACAAAACTGGGAGAGCAATTAGGAAAGATTTGCAATTACCTAGGTAAAGGATACAGACCTACACCAGGCTGTGTCGGTGGAGACAGAGACCAAGAGATGGGTCTGTCTCATGCAACCTACTTCATGATTACAAAGAGCTGGTGGAGATGATGAATGGACAGGCTCATAAAAGAGGATTCGGTCAATGAAAGGAGAGAGCCCCTAACTCCTCTGCCTCCAATCTGCTGTGTGACCCTACCCACATTGTGTGTCTTCCCACAAAGGGAGGTGCTTTTCCTGAAAGAGGAGGACGGTGCCACATATTGAGAGCATCCAATGCCAGCCAGAATCAGTCACTGCTCTTACATTTTATCATTTAATTCCCAAAAAGCCCTAGAAGTTTGATGTCATCATCCATATTTAGGGATGAGAAAACTGAGATTCAGAGGGGTAGACTGGGTTATACAAGGACACATGAGAGGTGACAGAGCCAGAATCTAGTCCAGGGTCTGATGACTTCAGTGCCTGTGATCTCCGAAGCAGTCGGTGTCCACTCACCTTATGAGGGGCTTTAAGACCTACTGAGATGCAAAGGTTAACAGCTTTGTACCAAGTCATACCAGTGTCCATTATTATTGATAGAAACGTTTATGACCTTAAGCTTTTCTGTTGCCTGCAATAAATGTTTAAGTCAATCAGTTGCTGCTGACACAAAGTTACTCTTGTCCCCTTGAATGACTGAAATCCCCTGAAATCATTTTTCCTGAACGGAAGAGCCAAAATCCTTAGCCTAAATGAATTTTCATGGACAGAAATCAGACAGGAAAGGTGACAGAGCCATGAGTGGCACCAAAGCCTCCAAACTCCTTTCCCTCTGGCCTTTCATTGGCCTTTTAAAAGGAAACCCAGACAGTGGAGAATAATCTAGTAAGTGTCCCGCTAGCACCCAAGACAGGCAACTCCTCAACAACCCAGAATCAAATCGTGGAAGAAAACAGGCCCAGCCCACCCGCAGCATGGTCCCTTCACAGAATTCTCATTCCCAGAGGAAAATGTTCACCACCTTCAGCCTTCAAGAAGCCAGCTTCAGCCCAGCGCGGTGGCTCAGGCCTGTAATCCTAGCACTCTGGCAGGCCGAGGCGGGAGGATCGCTCAAGGCCAGGAGTTTGAAACCAGCCTGAGCAAGAGCAAGACCCCCGTCTCTGCTAAAAATAGAAAGAAATTAATTGGCCAACTAAAAATATACAGAAAAAATTAACCGGGCATGGTGGCACGTACCTGTAGCCCCAGCTACTCGGGAGGCTGAGGCAGAAGGATCCCTTGAGCCCAGGAGTTGGAGGTTGCTGTGAGCTAGGCTGATGCCACGGCACTCTAGCCTGGGCAACAGAGTGAGACTCTGTCTCAAAAAAAAAAAAAAAAAAAAAAGAAGCCAGCTTCTGTCCCGACTTATGAGGTGCCCTAAAGCAACACCACCAGGGGCTGTCTTCCATGCAAAATAAGAAGATAGGGGCAGGGCTAGAATAGGCACCTTCATTATTCAACACTTCTATACTGAGCCCCAGCCCAGTAAACATCCTGAGCAGCACAGTGGTAGGAGAAGCAAGGACATCAGAATCAGGCTAGACCCGGGTTCAAATCCCATTTCTGCTATTTAGTATCTCTATGACCTTGAGTGAGTCTTCCACCCTCTCTGAACCTCAGATTCACAGAAAATAATAATAATAATGGTGGGATGGGCCTAGCTGGAGAATATCAGGATAGCCAGGCCTGTTGCAATAAGGCAAACCAGAGGGCACCATGCAGGCAGAGAGAGGCAGGGTTTACAATTAAACCAGTGCAGGGTCATGTCTCAACTTCATTATATTCAAGCTCTGACCCTGAGATCTTTCTTAACCCCTCTGACCCTCCATTTCTCCCCTACAAAATGGGTTAATAATACTTGCCTTGCAGGATTGTTGTAGGAGTGAGAAATATTTTTGCAAAGCATATGAAATATACAAGTGCTCAAAAAGTAGTGATTCTTATTCCTCACCAGATCCCCTGCTAGGTACTGAAGATGGACACTCAGTGATGTGCCCAACTGTCGAAGCTAACTAGTTATTTCACATCTCTGCATACCCATTTCCTTATCCACAATGTAGGGTAAAACTTCCTTCCCTGCCTTATTCATGGGACTAATGATAAAATTAATAACAACACGACACCATCAATTATAATACCTAACACTTACTGAGTGATTACTATATGGCCAGGAGTGTTACCAAGCGTATTACATACATTATCTCATTTAATCTTTACAGTAGGCAGAATAACGGCCCCCAAAGATGTCCATACCTTTATCCCTAGAACCTGTAAATATTACCTTGCTTGGCAAAAGAGACTTTGCAGATGTGATTAAGTTGAGGATTTTGGGATGGGAGATTATGCTACATTATCTGAATGGGCTCAATCTCATCACACAACACCTTAAAAGTGAAGAACTTTCTCCAACTGGAGGTAGGAGGGACGAGGCAGAAGGTGAAGTCAGCGAGATCTTAAGTGGGAAGGACTTGACATGTCGCTGGCCTTGAAGATGGAGGAAGAAGACCACAATCCAAGGCATGCAAGTGGCCCCTAGAAACAACCCCTGGCCAACATTCAGAAAGAAAACAGCAATCGCAGTCCCACGACCACAGGAACTGAATTCTGTCAACAACTTAAATGAGCCTGGAAGTAGATTCATCTCGAGCCTCCAAAAAGCAACACCTGATTTCAGCCTCATGCAGCCCTGAGCAGAGACCCAGCTGAGCCGCACTGTGCCTGGACTTCTGACCTTCAGAACTGTGAGACAAAACATGGGTGTTATCTTTAAGGCACTAACTCTGTGTTATTTATTACAGCAGTAGCAGAAAATAGAAAATCCTCAGCACAGCCCTGGGAACAGAGTCATAATCTCCATTTTGCTGACAAGAAACCAAGACAAAGAATGGTTAAATGTATCCAAGACTTGACAACTAGTAACTGGGAGAGCTACTCAATCCAGTCTGACTCAAGGGCCTTTGTTCCTGAAAACAGTCCCTGGTGCCTCATAGTAAGTGCTCAATAAATATTTGTAGAGGGATGGATGGATGGGTGGAGAGAAATACTGGGTATGAAAATGTTAAGGACATAGAAAGAATTGTCACTTTTGTTACATTAAATAGATCCAAATCTGCCTTTCCAAGAATGGCCTGAGAAATAAGAGGCAACCTGAGCAAAGAGTACTGGGCCAGTACTCACATATGAATCAGATTGTGCTTCGGAGTTGTTGGCTTACTGAACGAATGACCACAGGCGGATCTGAACCTATGAATTAAATCCCTACTATCTTCAACAGCAAAGCATGGAGAACAAAATGGGCAAGAGTTAACTTATACTGAAGGAGAAAAAAGTGGTACTAGGTGTGCACTAGAGAACCTTGGATATTAGATTCGCCGACCTCTTTTTCTACTATGATCTAGAGCAGATGGATTCAGACAGGAAATATTTCCTTGTGGTTAAGAATAGAGGCTCTACAGCCTGACTGGTCCAAAGTCCAGCTCTACCATTTATGAGTTGTGTGCTCTTGCGAAAATTTTAAACCTCTTGCTTCATTGGTTTTCCTAATTGTCACATGGGAATAATAATAGTGACCATCCCACAGGATTGGCGTGAGGATTAAACGATATAACTACTTAAATGTAAGCCATTTAAATTTTTCCCAGCACTTAATAAGCACCTGACAAATATTAGCAAGCATTATGCCAGCTGAAACTGCCCCCCTTTGACTCCCACTCAAGAAATTATATTGGAATGCAAGTGAGAGTAAAAAGAGAATAAGAATATTTTACGGGCATAGCAAGTAAGTACTTCTGCTAACGTTATCAGGAACTAAGATTTTCCATGTAGGAGAAAAGAGACACAAGTATAAATTCAATGAAGTTAAGTCAAACCTTATATTGCTATATTTGTATTGGAAATGATAAGTTTGATCCTATGAATTTTTTAAAAATAGGTATTTTCTATCTCTGCCCACTGAGAGGGCCTAGAAGCAATTACAACCCCGTGGCAGTGAGCATATCTAGCATCCAAATTGTGGCTTATAAATGCTGTTCCCTTCCAAAAGAAACAGGGACTGCTCCAGGAAATGGATGATGTTTAAGGTCTGGAGCAAGAAAAGTTCCAGGAACTTCTTGTACCAGAAAATAGGAAAGTTATCAAAGACTACTGAGGGTGTGATAAAAGGACTCAGGGCCAACATAATGCTGGCTGCAAAGTACTGAAGCCCTCTGCATGTAAAAGCCATGCACTCATAATGCTATTCAATGGGAAAAAAATAACTTCAATGTTCTCAGTGTTCACCATTAATTCTAACTAAGCACCAATTCTAATAGTGAAAATTGGCAATTAAGGGAAAAATTGAGGGGAAAAAGCACTTATCCTGTTTTTTCCTGAATGAAATTTGTTTCAGGGTAATTAGACATTCCTAGACATTCATAGCCAATAAATGTGGAAGGATGACACAATTAGAAACAGTGTTACTGTTAAACCCCTAATGAAATACTTGATCAAGCAAAGATTATCCATAGATGGAACCATTAGATGAAAGGTTAAAGGGAAATTTTAGAATGGAGATATCAGACTGTCACCATCTGCACCTTTGATCAAATTAGCATCATGAAAAATGGGACAACCAGACTTTATGGGCTTTCTATAATAATATGATGCAACAACAAAGTGCCCAGCAAAGCACAGACAACAAAATATTGTTGGGGAAAAAAACCCTTGGACTTGAATCAAATCCAGACCTTAGAACTAACTTCTAAAGATTGCTATAAATAAGAGGGGTAGAGAAATCAGTTAAATGACACCACAAAGAGGCAAACAGACAAATTCAGAATGTGGAACTTTCTGTAAGACCCGGTTTCTTCCATAAGAAAATGGCGTAAGAAAGGGAGGGGCCCGGGGACGGCAGCAAGGAGGACGGGCTGTTCCAAATTACCAGAGACTTAAGACATACCGCACTCGAATGCAATGCTTGTAGAGTGTGTTTAGACCCTGATGTGAAGAAACCAATGGTAACAGCACACTCTTGAGATAATTGGAAGAATGTGAATATGACACCGAGGCATTATGGTGAATTTCTTTAGGTGTGATGATAATCCTATGGTTAACTAAGACAATGTCCGTATTCCTAAAAGATGTATTCCGGACCCCGTATGAGTGAAAGGACATCAGATCTTGGATTTGTAAAAGCAAATAATTGGGCACAATTAGAGGATAGAAGGGTTGATGACACAAGGGAGACAAAATCCTGATGTGTGTATTGGGTTTGTGGAGTTTATTATACTATTATACTATACTATTATTATACATAGTTATTGTTGTTATAGTCGTACCACTTTTGTGTATGTTTGACAGTTTTCATAATAAAAATATTTTTAAATAGTCTAGGAAACCTTGAATCAGACTTAATATACATGTTATTAAAAATCACTTATGAACTTTGATTTCTCTTATCAATTGCAACACAGTTCCTGTTCCACCACCCACCATGCCAAAACATGGTATCTGTTAACCTAATGTGTGTGCTCCATCCCTGCACTTAACCGGTTTGGATGAAACAAGTGTGCTCATTTGTCACCCAGCAGACTGTGGCTTGGGTGCAGGAACCGTGTCTTATCCAACTTTGAACCCCCAGCACTAGTACACGGTGCTCAGTGTAGGTGCACATAATAGATGACAATTGGCAGGAATCAGCCAGAGATTGTTTAAAATGCTGATACCTGGGCGTTCGTTCCAAAAATTCTGATGCAGAAAGTCTGTGTGAGGTCTGAGGTGTCATCATTTTGAGTAAATTTTCCAGTGCACGCTTTGAGTCCACACCTTGAGAACCCCTTATTTAGCTGGACTATGTTAAACCATCCCATGGGAGAGTTCCCTAGGGGAGCAAGCGAGTAAGTCAAGTCAATAAACAAGCGGGTGGCCTGTACGCAGTTATATTCATCGGTTTCAGAGGCTCTGATTTCTGAGGTTAAATCAAGAGAAGGGCTGATTCGTAAATGGCAAGGGGAGCAGAGCAGTTCAAAATGCAGCATTTGATTTCAATTTTATTTTTATTTAAATGAAAACTGCTGTGGGAGTCGAAAGCAAAGCTTCTTGATTACAGACAGCACAACCATGGATAAATATAAATCCTCGCTTTGCAGGCGGCTTTGTGAGTGGGATAAGGAGCACACGGCAGTAACTAGCGTGATTATACAAGGCATGTGCTTATAATAAGACTTAAATGAATATGGGCTTCCTCAGAATCCACTTTATAAAATCACTCATTCTCTCCCATCAGCCCCATAGGAATCTGTTTGAGTCTTTCAGATTATTGGCTGGGGCAATATTGCCTCCATACAAGTCCTCACTCTATGCCAATATATTGTTAGTGGTGGGTGGTTGTTTCATGAGGCTAGAACTGCCCACCGCCAGAGGAGTTCAAGGAGAGGACAGATAGAGCAGCATTTAGCGACTATGCTGCCTGAGAGATCCTGCATTGGGTCTTGGAGAGAAAGGGCCTAGATTCCCACCAATTCTGTTTCTCAGTTGCACCTCATTCCCCCCAGCCTCCTTCCCGCCCCCATGCTTGGCAAATGCTCTGCTTCTGCCTAAAATGTCCTTCCCCCGTGTCTCTGCCTGACCAATCCCACACATCCATTAAGCCCAGCCCAAGGATCAGCTCTCCCAGGAAGGTTTCCCTGATGCCAGGCTGACATAGAAGGCCTCTTCTCCACTCTCTCATAGCATCCCGAGCTTACGTCTGTCATAATACAATTGACTGTTTAGTATTTTTATCCCTGCCTAAAATGTGAGGACCGCATCTCACTCATTGCCATATCCCAAGTGTCTTGCACAAAACCTGACATAGTGTAGATACTCAGCAAAGGCAATAAACTAAATGAATGAATGAATAAGTACTTAACTAACTATACATTACTCAACTAATCCAGTTCAAGTGATGTCTCTTGCTGAGTTGAGATATTAGAAACCCTTTCAGGAATTTCTAAAATACTGGAGGACTGGAGAAATGCCACAAGACAGGACACAGATTAAAGTGTTAGTTTTTCAAAAAGCAACTAAAGGTCAATGTAAGAAACTATGAACTGATTAACTTTAACTGATTACTAGCAAAACTTAGAAGCATTTTAAAAATCAAAAAGTAATCTCAGGATATAGATAATTTTTCAGATCATAGATGCTAGCAAACTTTCTCTCCCATTCACACATTTGACAAATCTTGCATAATGTTCTTGTGAAAAAGATAGAAAAACATTAGCAGGAAGATAATGCCATTTCGACAGATTACTAGCTAAGTAACTTTCTGTATTAGTGAACAGTGTTAATGAACGAATGAAGATTATTCTGGGGAGAGAGCATTGTCATCACTAAACAACTGTACAAACTGCTTTATAAAGGTTTATAAGGGAAGCTTATCCAGTACACTTATTCATTCAACAAACAACTCTTGAACACTTTGTGCTTTGCCTTGAGGTCACCGTGTGGTAAACAGCTAACTATAATACAATGAGATCAATTTATAAACAGAGTCTGAAGCAGATCTCCAGTGGCAGATCAAATCATTGCTCTGGATAAGAGCCCCAGGTAATCCTTGTCATCAGACAAGATTTTGGAAATCATGGTAGATGACAGAATCAGGTTTAAAATACCTATATCCTAAAAATAAATAAAATTGAGGGAAAAATTAAGAGAAAAATTTAAAAATATCTCCATTGGCAAGAGAAATGGGTTAAAACCTAAAAGAAGAAGTGTAATGATTAGTAATGTTAAAATATTGCAAAAATTGGACTTTACCAATTATATAACAAAATAATGTATGTGACCTGATTTAACAGGTCTGTTGAAAGCAAGTATATCCACCTACTCTCCCACTTACCATATTTACAATAGTAGTAGATAAAAACAGTAGCAATAAGATTCTTTCTTGAGTCTCAGTGGAGACTAATTGACCCCTGATTGCCTGACCTTGGGAAAGTTATTCTATTTTCTCATAAATTAAATGCAGTATGGTAAAGATTTAATGAGATTAGGTAATAGCAGGAACTCACTAAATGGCATGTCACTAGCATCATCTATCCAATGGACATAGTAATAGAACCCGCCATGTAGAGTTGTGTAGGGTCTCCAAGGTTTGGTTGTGTAGCAGAAAACTAAACAAGATTACTTGTTCCTCAAATATTTATTAAGTGTCTACCATATTCCTGTGATAGGCTCCAGATGCATGTAAAGCACTTTGCACCATGCTTAGCACACAGCATATGTACAAAAAATATTAGTAGTAGCCATTATTATTATTCTTAAACTCAGTTGTAACTACCCTAGCTATCCACCTTGCTCTAGAGATAAACTGTACTGCTTTTTAAGGCCCAACAATAGGAGAGTCTACATGTGGGCTGCTGTAATTAGCACACCACGAAGCTTTTCAGAGCTCTTTCTTTATCAAGTGTCATGGAGAGTTACACCCAAAGACAGACTCTCAGGACTGTGTCTGCTACTAGAATTCTTAGGAGAATCAAGTATTTTTGACATCAAGTCACAATTTGTCCTTGAATTACATTGAGTCTCATTGAAATTTCTCATCTCTGAACGTCTAAGCATTGTTATTCTGTAACATATAATGAAGCATTTAATTTTACCATCTTAGAATTGAAGGAATGCTTACGATTATCTTAAAAGATACCTCTTAAGAACATGGGCTTTGTGGAGTCAGGTAGCCCTATGTTCAAATCCTAATTACCTGACCTTGGGAAAATTATTTTATTTTCTCATAACTTAAAGGCAATATAGCAAAGATTTAATGAGATTAGGTACCTAGCAGGAACTCACTAAATGGCAGTGTTGATAATCTCATCAAAGATAGCCTGCTCACTGGTTCAGAGGGTTGTTAGAAAATTAGCCGTGTATTGAGCCAAATTTTTCCTTCCTCTAATGTTGCTCTTTTCAGTCATCTAAAATCTGCCCTCTGGAGGTGTATAGAGTCAGTTTAATTCCTCTCTTTTCTATGAAAACTCTTCAGATAGCTGAAGATAGTAAGTCAGTCTCACTAGATTGAGCAACCACTCTTGTTTCTTTATTCCTTGTTTTTGCATTCCCTAATTTTATTTCTCTCCCTCAATTAGGCACTATTTTAGTGTAAGAAAGATTAAAGACTTATGTCATTGTCAATCATGTCATTGTCTTTTACGATTATATTTTTCAATTCGAATAAATGGTATGATGCTATAAACGTCACTTTTTTAAACTAAATGCCATTAAAATCTGTCCATGTCACTATGTGGACATCTATTTCCTTGTTTCTAAATGTTGTACAGTCTTCTAGAGTGTCCACCCACCCCATTTTATAAACCCACCCCCTCAATGATGGCAAACAGTGACCTCTAACTACCAGCCACCGCATAGTAAAATACATCGTAATCAGCATCCTCATTCACATTCCCTTTATGAGAAATCCTCTTTGATTGGTTGAAGTTGTCAGAATCTCCTTGACCTAGGTTAGCCAAGAAGTTATCTAATGAAGATAATTCATTATTGTGTTATTAATATTACTTTTATTGAAATATCACAATTATGTATACTTATGGGGTACAGTGTAATGTTTTGATATATGTATACAATATGAGATGATTAAATAAAGGTAATTAACATATCCATTATCTCACTAATAATTTTTTATGATGAGACATTAGAAATGTACACTCTTAGTTATGTTGAAATATAGGCATACCTTGGAGATATTATGGTTTGGTTCCAGACCACCGCAAAAAAGTTAATGTTGCAATAAAGTGAGTCACACAGATTTTTTGGTTTCCCAGTGCATATAAAAATTATGTTTACACTATACTGTAGTCTATTGAGTGCATAATAGTATTATGCTTAAAAAACCAATGTGCATGCCTTAATTTAAAAATTATTTACTGCTAACAAATGCTAATGATCATCTAAGCCTTCAGTGAGTTGTACTCTTCTTACTACTAATAGTAGAGTGTCTTGCCTTGATGTTGATGGCTGCTGACTGATCGGGGTGGCAGTCGCTGAAGGTTGAAATGGCTGTGGCAATTTCTTAAAATAAGACAATACTGAAGGTTGCCACATCAGTTGATGCCTCCTTTCACAAGAGATTTCTATATAGCATGCAATCCTCTTAGATGGCATTTTACCCACAGAACTTCTTTCAAAATTAAAGTCAATCCTCTCAAACCCTGCTTCTGCTTTATCAACTAAGTTTGTGCCATATTCTAAACCCTTTTGTCATTTCAACAATGTTCATAGCATCTTCACTATGAGTAGATATCTCAAGAAACCACTTCCTTTGCTCATCCATAAGAAACAATTCCATCTGTTAAAGTTTTATCATGAGATTACAGCAATTCAGTCCCATCTTCAGGCTCCACTTCTAATTTTAGTTCTCTTGCTATTTCCACCACATCTGCAATTCCTTCCTCCACTGAAGTCTTGAACCCTTCAGTGCCATCCATGAGAGTTGGAATCAATTTCTTCCAAACTCCTATTAATGTTGATTAATTTTGACCTCCTTCCATGAATCATGAATGTTCTGAATGGCATCTAAAATGGTGAATCCTTTCCAGAAGGTTTTCAATTCATTTTTCCCGGATCCATCAGAGGAATCACTATCTATAGCAGCTATGGCTTTATGAAATGTATTCCTTAAATAATAAGACTTGAAAGTCAAAATTACTCCTTGATCCATGGGCTGCAGAACAGATGTTGTCTTAGCAGGCATGAAAATAACATTCATCACCTTGTGTATCTCCATCAGAGCTCTTGGGTGACCAGGTGCATTGTCAATGAGCAGTAATAATTGAAAGGAATATTATCTTTCTTAGCAGTAGGTCTCAACATTGGGCTTAAAATATTCATTAAACAATTCTATAAACAGATGTCCTGTCATCCAAGCTTTGTTGTTACATTTCTAGAATGTAGGCAGAGTAGATTTAGCATATTTCTTAAGGGTTGTAGGATTTTTAGAACAGTAAATGAGCATTGGCTTCAACTTAAAGTCACCAGCTACATTAGCCCCTAATAAGAGAGTCACCCTGTCCTTTGAAGATTTGAAGCCAGGCATTGACTTCTCCTCTCTAGCTATGAAAGTCCTAGATGGCATCTTCTTCCAATAAAAGGCTATTTCACCAAATTGAAAATCTGTTGTTTAATGTAGCTCCCTTCATCAATTATTTTAGCTAGACCTTCTGGATTACTTGCTATAGCCTCTCCATCAGCACTTGCTGCTTCACTTTGCACTTCTATGTTACAGAGATGGCTTCTTCCTTTAAACCTCCACAACCAAGCTCTGCCAACTTCAACTTTTCTTCTGCAGCTTCCTTACCTCTCAGTCTCCATAGAAATGAAGAGAGTTAGGGCCTTGCTCTGGATTAAGTGTGGATTTAAGAGAATCTTGTGGATGATTAGATCATCTATCTAGACCTCTAAAATTTCTCCATATTAGCAATAAGGTTGTTTCCCTTTCTTACCATTGTTGTGTTCATTGGAGTAGCACTTCTAATTTTTTTCAAGAACTTTTCCTTTATATTCACAACTTGGCTAACTATTTGTCTCAAGAGACCTAGTTTTTGACCTGTCCTGGTTTTTGACATGCCTTCCTCACTAAGCTTAATCATTTCTAGCTTTTCATTTAAATTGAGAGAAATGTAATACTTTCTTTCACCTGAACACTTAGAGGCCATCGTAGGGTTATTAATTGGCCTGATTTCCATATTTTTTGTCTCAGGGAATAGGGAGGTCTAAAAGAGGGAGACAGATGGAGGAACAGCCAGTTAGTGGAGCGATCAGAACACACACAACATTTACTGGTTAAGTATACTATCTTATATGGGTACCATTTGTGGGGCCCCAAAACAATTACAATTGTAACACCAAGGATCAATGATCACAGATCACCATCATAGACATAATAATTTTGAAAGTTTGAAATATTGTGAGAATTACCAAAATGTGACATAGAGACATGAAGTGAGCACATGCTATTGGAAAAATTGTGCCAATGACTTGCTTGAGGCAGGGTTGCCACAAACCCTCAATTTGTAAAAAACACAGTATCTGTGAAGTGCAATAAAGGGAAGCACAATAAAATGAAGTATACATGTATACAATACACGGCACAGAATTCTTTATGTTTAAATCATTGAACATAAAGAGATGTTCAGAATTCACGTATATGATGGTAATACTGGCTTGAGGAGAATTAGTTTGGTAGCAGCTCATGTCAGAAACACCCCCAAAATTGTTAGAGATGAAGTTCAATCAGCTCCAAAGAAGCAGGAGGGCACTAAAAATGTGCTTTTTACATTGATGCTGTAACTGGGTTGGCAGAAATTAAAAAGCAATGTAATGCAACATGTTGTCGGAGAAAAGGAGACCAGTAGCCCTCATGCACAGCTGGAGGGAGTATAGACTTGTGCAGTCGTTCTAGAGAACAATCTGGCACCACAAGGCAAGTCAAGTTTGCTTACGCCCATAACTCATCAGTTTTGCCCTTGGTTTATGGCAAGGGCATTGGTTCTCCCAACTTCCTCTGCCTCACCATAGAACATGATTTCCAGCAAACTAGGGGATACAAAAGCAGAAATCAATATTTTTCAGATGTCCTTATTGCTCAGCTTCCAGTAATGGATTTTTATCCATTTTATCCCCTAGTGTGCGGGAAACCATTTTCTGAGGTTGCACAAATGCAAATTAGGAAGGTGGAAGTTATTACCATGAGGCAGAGACCTTGCTTTTGCTGCCTCTGTTGTTTTTACTGGTGTGCATGACCACAAAGACTTTAAATTGCTGCATTTTATTTTTCAGAAGATCTAACATAGGTCCTAATGTCTAGTCCTAATCTAGGACTAGACATTAGGAATAGATTAGTCCTAATCTAGGACTAGACATTATTTTTCAGAAGATCTAACATAGGTCCTAATGTCTAGTCCTAATATGGGTGGGTATTGAGAAGCTGGACACTGGGCGTCGCTTTTGCTAGCCATGGTTGCAGTAGAAGAGGTGTTGGTTTCCAAGTCCCACAGCCCACTGATGGTAGCAGAAGCCACTGCTCCTTGGTGGGCCAGTTCAGATGTGTAGTTCTGAGAGTCATTCATGGAAGCTCAGCCTAGGTATCATTATGAAAAGATACCAATTGTGATCTGAAAATTTTTCAAGACCTCAAACGATATCATTGCAGAAATGATTGCCTCATTAAAAATGGTTCAAGATGGAGGGGAGAATGCATTATTCTATGACTTCCCCACTTTTGCACCTGCTATTCACCAGAAATATCCTTTTTTCATCTGGACAACTCTTACTCATTCTCCATCTACCTACACAATGTGTTTGGTCTGCCTTGACTCCAGAGAGAGATACAAATCTAGAACTGTGACTCTTTTTGACCCTATACACATTAACTAGTGTGGGAAGAGAAGAAACACAGAAACAAACACATAATATAATATGGTTCATCTTAGGGTAGACGTATCACCAAGGGAACATAGAAAAGCACCTGATTTGGCCTGGGAGAGCCATAAAAGGCTTGCAGAGGAAGTGCTTCTCGAACTGATTCTTGAAGAAGGAGCAAGGTTTGCCAGGTAGACAAGATAGAGAGAGAATTTCAAGCAGAGAAAACAGCAACAGCAAAGACAGAGAGGAATAAAATAGCATCTTTCTCCTAAAAACATGATACACTCTTCCCCTAAATATCAGTCAAATAAAAGGTCTTTTAAAGATAAATCTGGGTCTTAGAGATTACCTTTGTAGTAACTTTACATTTTACTCTTACAGAGAGAAAAACTAGCCTGTTATCACTAATCATTCAGTAGTACAGAGAGGATTAACCATGTTTCCCTCAAATTCCCTGATGATAGGAATTGCCCAGAGGCTCTTATTAAAAACACAGGTTCCGGGGCCCCCTGGAGCTTCTTATTCAGTGGGTCTGGGATGAAGCCAGAAACGCATAATATATAACAAGTACCCCCAGAGATTCTTGTCATCAGAGAAGTTTGGCAAACACCAGGCTCTGTGGACCCTGAGGTCCATACTCCTCCCACACCCTTTGCAGAGGAAGTGGGTTCCAGCACGGCAGCCAGCCTCCTGGTCAGTTAACAATTAAGCCCTGGAATTGCTGCCCTGGATAACTCAGGGAGATAGTTCATTAAGGAATGTGACTTGTACCACATTTCCTTTATAGACCTGGTGCCTGACACCTTTCCTGCACTCTCCTCTAATGCCCTCAACAACCCTGCAAGGTAGATACTATCTACATTTTACAGACACAGAAACTGAAGTGCAAGTGGTTCAGGAATCTTGTAGACAGTCACATAGCTTATAATAAATAGCCAAATTGAAATTTGAATCAAATCCATCTGAATCCAGCACCCAGGTTCTTCCCATTATTCTACCCTCTGGAAGAATTTACAGTAGACCCCGTCCTCCCAGAGTCTATCTGAATGGCTAGCAAGAGCTGAAGTCTGCAAGCCTCTACTCGTTCCATTTGAGGTTGACCCTTCCCTGACCTCCACTCCTTCTACCCAACCTACTTCACCCCAAGAAGCCATCCTGTTTGTGCCTTGCCACTCTGTTGCAATTTTCCACCGGGATTATTTGTGGCTATAACAAGCAAGGCCACGCCAACGTCTGGCATTAAAAGAAGCATGAGCCTTCATTCCTGAGGTAATGAGACCATTTTTTTCAAGTTCCTTCCTCTAAAGTTCATGAACTTAATAAAAAAATAAAATAAGGCCAGCTCTATTACAGCCCAGATCTGTGCAGCAGGAAGCCAGGGCCGATCGGGCAAAGGCAGCGCCTGGATAAAAAAGAAAACTTACTCACAGACTGCCTCTGTCTTCACCTTCGAAGGAATCCAGAGAAAGCCACAGTGGGAGGCACCACCGCCCACATCTGAGCTTCCTGGCTATACACCACAGGTGACATTAATGTCACACGAGCAAAGTGGACCTTGATATAAAGATGTTTACGACATTTTCTCCCTCTTGGAAATTGAGCTTTGGAGAAACCTGACACTTGGCTCTTCAAAGTGATTGGAGATTTACATCCATCCTGTCCTATGCACCACGAGCACCCAGGAGACCAGCAGAAGGAGTCACCCAGGCCCTGTCCTTGTCAGTCTCTTGCTCCTCCATGCCAGTGGCCATTGTCCCATGCCTGCGCAGCTGCCCAGCTCACGACCCCACAGTGGCCCTTGTTATCACTGCACATGGCTCTTCCTCTGGGACTCTTAAAGTCCACCATCCCACTCTAGGACCCCAATTCCTAGCAGTTGACACCCCAAACTACTGCTCTAAGCCCTGCTTTAAAAAGTAATTCAATAACACTTGTTAAAGCACAGTAAGGCAGACTTTATCCAGGACCATCACCGTAGGTAAAGGTGCAATGGGATTTTGCAGTGGAGGAGAGAGGCTCAACTCAGAATACAGCATGGGCAAGTGGAAATTTATAGGAGCAGAATGAGGGTCAGAGAATAGGAAATTACTAAGTGGAAACATCAGGGGTAAAGGGGATTTCTGGTTAAAGTGACCTAACAGGATTCTTGCTGAAGACAGGCCAGTGGTAAAACATCACCTGAGGGATGGTGAAAGAGGAGGAACCTGGTCAGGTATTGAGAGTGGGGAGCTCCTGAAAAACTAACTTAGCAGGTTCTTATTAAAACTAGATTTTGCAGGGAAGAGCACAGATAGGCCTAGGAGAAGATTTGGGAGCCCAACTCAAGTTTGGCCAAGGAAAGAATCTTCTCTGGGCCTCCCCGGATCCTGCCGGAGGTATCCTCCCTGTTCATCAGCCTCCTGCTGGCATTCAGACATCTATCTAGAGTCATATTCTGAGTCCCAGGTGTGCTCCAGGCACAAGACTCACCTGGAATAAGATTCATCACTGCTTTCATAGATCAGCCACGCCCCTCCCCTGTGCACCCTAGACCTCCTCTTGCCAACCTAGGGTCTCACTGACCCTTCATCCTGCACCACCCAGTCACTCATCTTCTCTTCTTTGGCTGCCAAGTTTGCCTAATGTTGCTGCACTGCAGCAGAAAAAAATAGCAAACATGCTTTAGCTTTAGTTTCTACATCACAAGGTTGCATTAAGAAATATATAAGAAAAAGACTCTAGAACCCCTAACAGATTGTGTAACACAGCTAGGTGTTCAATGGGTGCCATCATCACCCACCCTGATGTTTGAACTCAGGCAGGCCTACCTTTGAATCACAACAATCCAATTAATTGCTGTGGGCCTTGAACCACAGCAACCTCGCCTGTAAAATGGAGGCCAAAAAAAAAAAAAAAAAAAAAAGAGTTATAGAGAGGATTTAGAAACAAATATGTCAACAACCTATTAGTGTCATTATGCTTTCCCTAAACGAGAATGGTATGTCTGGGCTTCAGATCCCACTGCCGTTGCCTAAGTTCTAGGTGGTTTTGTGAGCAGCAGCTTCACCCTGTTGGATCAGTGGAGCCGCTGATGACAGGTTTAAGACCTGCCAGGCTCCTAGAACCTGTGCAATTGCCTCCTAATGCTCAGTAAGACCATTGAAAAGATTGTATGGAGAGATCAGAAAACAACAACCAGTAGCTCCCAAAGCCCAGGAAGTTTGTGCAAGGGAAATGTAACATTTTGGTGCCTGGAGCTCAATACTCCCAGGGCCCCGGACCCCATCCCAGATGTGGTGGGCAGTGGTGACGAGGAGTGTGTTGCATTTCCTATGAATTAAGCCATGAGGCTGGGAGAACAATGTCGTCATTGATGGAGAAAGGTCGCTGAAATTCCAAGGACACTTGAGGCCTTTCACTGCGCTGAGACAGAGATGCCTAATATTAATCCCACGTAATGTGAGTTTCTGACAACCCGCTTTCTAATGGGACTGCTGGCGGCTCAATTGGCCATTCACGGTGATTCAGTGCATCCTCAAGGAAGTGCTTTGGAGGGGGGAAAACTCATTTTTTATATATGATCCAATGTTATCCCAAAATATATTAGCAGAGGCCATTCTGATTCCTGGAGTTGGAGGAGAAGTACTTTGTTCCATTGAAGGCCAACTTAATTTGGGGGGAGTTCCAACCTCCAAACACCTCAAGTGAAATCAATATTCTTTCATTTATTAAACACACATTTATGGGGCACGGAACATAACAAATGTGCACGCTACTGCTGCCGCCCTACTGATGGTGGCTTCTGGCCCCCGACTTTATATGGAGTGCCATCTCTTTTCACACTCACTTTATAGTGTTCATTCATTTATTCAACAAATATTTAACGAGTGCTTCTCCTATTCCAGGCGCTGCCATGAGGGATAAAATGGCAAACAAGACAGTGCCGTTCTCTCCCCTTACACAGCTTGTAAATGAATGAGAAAGTCAAACCGTGACTTTACCTAGTACTGTTAAGTGTCGTAAGTGCTTTGCTAGGGGAAGGCCAGGACCCTGTGAGAACACAGCCAGCATTCTAACCTATCCACTGACGTTTCAGCCAAGACTGGACAGAAAGCTATGAGTCAGCCCAGGGAAGGCAGAGCAGGGAACAAGGGACAGAAAGGGAGTTCACCGTGACAGAGCCCAAGAGAACAGGGAGTGGAAGAGGGCAGACTCCGGTTATGACTGCCTGTTCTGCTCACCTCCAACTTCCTATGCTGCACGCAGTTTTCGGACCTCCTTTGACTCCATGCTTCGCACCCCATGGTCCTCAGTGAGGCCTCAGCCTCAGCCCAGCTCCCAGAGTCCCAGTTGAGGCACAGCTTCCCAGGGGCCACCAGGAAGGGAACAGAATTCAGACCACACTCATCCATATTTCCTCACGTCTCCGCAGGCTGATTATTGTGAACAGAAGCATCACTGTAAACCAGAAAGGTGTAGGTGGCCTACTGATTGGGACCGGTGCTGTAATGCTTAGGAAGTGGCTTGGGGATGCTAAAACACCCCACTCCTTTCTTTATCTTCTCTGGCAAGGGATATCACCCTTAGGAGATTGGGGCACCAAAAGTGAACCCTTCATTTCTTTAGGTCAGTTCTCATTTTTTTGGCTTGGATTAAACTCCATCCCAAAATGAGAATTTCTGCAGATCAAGCTTGAAGGAAACAGGAAGAGCAAGAGCAGCATCAAAGGATAGGAGTTGGCCAATATTATTTTTATTTTCAAAAAGGAGAAAAAAGTAGACACAGTAAACTTCAATGGTGGCCTTGACATTGAGACCAAGCAATGACGTAGATGAGGTGATCAAAGCGGACACCTAAGGACATCAGAGGAGGAAGCAGCAGTGACCAGAGACTGCATGCACGCATACAGAGCATGCCACAGCAAACTCGCTCACCTGCTGTCTTTTTGGGGACAGTTATGAGCTGGTAGTTTGGTGGAATTCCATAGCTTCTCTGGGATTCAGCAAAACATGTGCCAAAGCCTTCTTTGGCAATCCCTCAACACACATTCAGCAGACATACGCTAAATGTGGTACCTCTGCAGAGGGGAAGGCCAGGGTGTGACGAGAGCACAGAGAAGAGTCACCCACCCCTGCCTGTGGCAGGTCTGAAAGGCTTTCTGGAAAAGGGGACACCTGGGCATGTACAGCACAGAACAAGAAAATGTCGTGTGTTGTGGGGCTAACTCACTTAGCCTCACTGTGCTTCTTTTTCCTTTTCTGTAAAATGAGAATAATATTAGCACTTAGCTCCCAAACCTGATATGAGAACTTTTTAAATGAGTTAATATATGCTTAGAACAATTCCTGGTATGTGGTAAGTGCTATGTACATATTAGCTATGATGAAGGAGATGTGTGGGTCTTTTTTTAATAAGCTTTATTTTTTTGAGGAGTTTTACGTTTACTGAAAAATTTAGCAGGAAGTACAAAGAGTTACCATAGACCTCTCCTTTTCCACACGTAATTTCCCCTATTATTGGCACCTTGCATTAGTGCAGTACATTTGTTACAATTGATGAGCTAATGTTGACACGTTACCGTTAACTAAAGCCTATGGTTTACGTTAGGGTTCACTCTTGATGTTACGTAGTCTGTGTGCTTGGACAAATGTTTAATGACAAGCATGCACCATTCTAGTATCATACAGAATAGTTTCACTGCCCTAAAAATCCTCTGTGCTCTGCCTACTTATCCCCCTCTTCCCTTTTTCCCCCGAATCCCTGGTGACCATTGAGCTTTTTACTGTCCCTATAGTTCTGCCTTTACCAGAATGGCATAGAGTTGAAATCGTACAGTATGCAACCTTTTCAGATTGGCTTCTTTCACTTAGCAATGTGCATTTAAGTTTCCTCCATGTCTTTTCCTTGGTCAAGTTGTAAAAGGGGTAGGTATATTTATATCAAGTTGAATGATGATACTGAAAGGAAGCCAGATAAAACATCTTTCCCTTGTCACCCTGGAAAAAGTCCTGTGAATCTTTGCCTTTGGAACTCTGCTTGCTATTAGTATTTCATCCCCCATTGCAGCCCCACGCTAAGGCTTCTTGTCTCCAGTCAAGTGACTCCTTTAAAATGCAGACATTCCTGGGAGGTCACATTTTAAATATTTCAGACCTAGAACTTAGCATTTTCCAGCTAGAAGAAGCTTTAGCGTCACCTGTTCCCAAACCCTAATTTCGAGATGGGAATCAGAAGGAGAGTGGCCATGCAGAAGAATACACAGTCAGAAAGGTGTGGATGACCTGCTGCTTATTTGCTGTGTCCCTTTAATTCAGGTTAAATGCACATAAGAGCAGTCACCACACACCCTGAACTGAAAAATTAAAACAAAAAGTTCAACAAAAGATCTTGTGAATTTCATCCATGAGCATATACAGTGCAATCCCATTTATGTGCTCATTTAACATACAACCTTTATCCAAAATAACAACAGTAAAGTACATCAGGATTCTGCATTGACCAACGCATATTTACTGGGCACCAACAAAATGTAAGATGACGTGATAGGTATGAAGGTAAGCAGGGAAAAGCAACATGAGCGTGGCAGAAAGAAGACATGTGAGACGCAGACTTCCAGAAAGAGGCAACATTGGACCAGGCCTTGGAAGGATGAGCAGACATGGGGGAAGGAGGGACATGAGAGTGAACTTGGGATGCTGAGAGTGGGCTGTTTCTTCTGGGATGGAGAGTGGCTGTGCCTGGCTCACAGAAGGCACGCTGGGGTGTAGCCGAGAATGGCTGGAGGCTCCCAGATACGTGGTCAGGGTGGGCACAGACTGCAGGGAGGCAGGACGGGCAGCATCACAGGCCCACCCCTCCGCTCCTTCACTGTTCCCAGGCCATGGTTGCTCCACCACAGCTCTTCCTGGAGCCCCGCTCCCTGGACACTTGCCAAAAGGCTGTCTGTAGCAGGTTCTTGGAGGACTCAAGGACTCCCTGCTTCCCCTGCGTCCTTGGCTGCCGGTGTCCTCATTGTGCCCCACAAGCAGCCAGTTTCCTCTCATTCCTGAAGATCGGACAATAGAATTCTTGCAAGAGAGCCTTCTCAGGAATGAGACGTCCTGAGGCAACTTTAAGCAGGTTGGGTGGTGGAGGGCGGGCTTTCCTTCCTGGAAATCCAGCTCACTAACAAACTGTGTCCACACCCTCCTTCCGCCCCACCGGCTGCCCTGCGCTTCCAGCTCTCGCTTCCTCTGCTTAGTTGGCAGCTTCTCCAGGGCCCTCACAGCTGGGATGCGCTGCAGGGACCTTCTACATTCAGTCCCAGACTCCTGGGCCATGCAGCCATTTTTCAGCCAGCCTCCCCAAGCTTGTCAGAGCAAGGAAGGCTCCAGGTCCGCAAGCCGCCCTGTTCAAATAAACATCAATCAGCAAGCAACGGCCGTCAAAGAAGAGCAGGGAGTGCGGTTGACAAGGAGGAGGTCCTGGGATAGTTAGGGCGGTTTGGGCGGATCTCTCACCAATCCTATCAGCACCTATCTCCCTGCTGACCGCCTCGGCATTTCTGTGGGTGAACACACGTGCGTGCACACATGCACGCGCGCACACACACACGACACCTGGCCCTGCTGCTCCGTCTGCTCACATCGTTACCTCCCCACTGCCAGTCTTTCCTGACACCTCCCCATCCCCATTCATTATTACACCACCATGCACCACCATACCCGAGTGACACAGCGGGGAGGAAGTGAAAAAAACAAGGACTTGAAAATCAGACAGAGGAGGATTGAATCACAGCTCTATTCACTGTTGTCCCACCTTGTGTAAAACCCCTCTCCAGCTCATTTTCCTAACCTGCAACCTGGAGATAAGGAAAACAAAAAAGAGTTATGTTGTGGATTAAAGGATATAACATATGTAAATAATCTAGTGGGGTAGCTGGCACAGAGTGTAATCTCGGTTATTTCCCTCCCTCTTTCTTCCTTAACAAATTAAAATCAATTGCATTCAAACAAGCACAGCAGGGGACTGCTCCTTAAAGATCATAGAGAGACAGTATGACAGAAAAACAAAGGCTCAGAGACAAGCCCTGATTCTTATTAAGTGAATTTTTATTGCAAAGAACAGAAACTCCAACTCAAATTGGCTTGACAGGAGGGGAAAAAAATTAATTTATTGGTTTGACAAAAACTGATCAATACTTCCAATAGCTATTCTCCCTTTCTTTCCTTTAGTATTTAATAATAGATCTCTATGTCGCCAAGTGACCCAAAGGGTGTACTCACATCTTCCAAACACACTCCGGAGACCGCGTTTCCCAGCTTCCCCTTCATCTAGGTGCAGCTGTGGGGTGGAGGGTAAAGGAAGGAGATGAGGGTGATCCTTAGGATGCTTTTTTTAAAAGAGAAGCTGATAGCTCTCTACGTCTTCTTTTGCTCTTGCCACTGGCTGAGAAATGGGTCAACAGAGGAATAACTTTGAACCTGGAGATGGAAGCCACGTGTGGCAGATTGCAGACTTCTGGACTGTTACGTGGGAGAGAAATGAACTTCTATTTTATTTAAGTCCCTTTATTGAGGAGTCTGTTGTAGTAGCACAGCCTCTGGCTTACTAACACAATCCATTCCAGTGAGACTAGCATGGACCCGGCAGTTTCCAACAATGTCACCAAGGATCCAAATTCTTTCATTGTCTCTGGTCTGCCTCCCATGATGTCTGTCTTATTCTGAGACTCTACATGTCCTTCTCCACTAAGTGGTCCCTACTTCCCCAAACTACTCTAACCCCAACCCAAAAACAGCTTTAGGGGCTCCCCTGATGGTAACAGAAGTCGTTGCAGTAGGTACAGACCTCAAATTGTCACATGACACACTCTTAGAAAGAAGGGATATTTTCTTCTATTAGCATTGAAAACCAGCAATAGAAGCCCAAAAGACAGAAAGATATCCCGCAAACTTAAATGGCCTACAGTTTGTCATTTTCTTCTTTGAATGCCTTGTGTAACTGTTCGGCTAGAACCACTAGATCAAGATTCACATTGAATACAACAATGGACTTTAGATTCGAGCTCTGATATTCAGAGTGTGTTCTTCCAGGGCCCTGCCAGGTTGCTACTGTGGGAGGCAGGCATCTATTTCCCACACAGTGTCCCACCAGGACACACACTGCAGTAAGCAAATTCCTCAAAATGAAACGAGTGCTGCTAGGACGTAGAAGTCAATGCTGGGAAGCTAAACAATGGCAAACGTCCGCTCCATCACCTGTGCTGCTATCATCTGAACGTGGAACTCCAGCCAGAACCTCTCTCCTGTGCCTCATACGGGAGGGATTAGGACCAGGGTGAGGTCGGTCAGAGGACTAGGCTGCAGACTTCAGGGAGACACTCATCCTCATGTCCTGACCCTGTACTCACGGGGCCCCAACAATGAGCCCCTCCCTAAATTTTGCTCCCTATGTGCCTACGTGCCTTACCCTAGTCCTGACCCTTGACCCTCAGGCCTGTGGATAGGCCATTGATCCATCAGAATAATCCATAGACTTCTCAAATTCAGCATGACCAAGACAGATCCTGTCACCTTCCATTTCCCTACCTGGTCCTCCTATACTCCCTATCACAGGAAGCGACACCACCGCCTACCACATATTTGGCTACTCCAGCCAGAATCCTGGGAAACATCTTGACATTACTCTCTCTTTTCCTCCCTCCAGCCAATCGCCAACTGCAAACATGCCTCCAGAGTTCATCACCTTCTCCGATCCTCACCACCCCAAACACTAACCTAAGCTGCCAGCATCTTTCCTCTGGACGTTAGCCAGAGCCACCTAACCGGTCTTCTCCTCTCCATTCCTGCTTCTTTCCAATCCCTTTTTCTTACCATAGCCAGAATGTTCTTTCCTAACCTGGCTTGCGATGAAGTCCTCCATAGTCTGGCCCCATCTCCTTCTCCAGCCTTGGTTATTACAGCAGGTCCTCCCACCACACTGCAGCCATATGGGTCTTCTCTTAGCTCCTCAACCCCTCCCTGCTTCCAGGCCTTCTCAAAATGTTTTTCCTCCTCCACCTACCCTCCATAACTCATTCATTCTTCAGGTATTTGCTTAAACTTCATTTCCTCCAAAAGGCCTTCCCGAGCCAAACACTCAGTAAGCCTCGCCACCTCATGTTCCCATAACATAGAGGTCTACTTTTAAAGCACTTATCAGGGTTTTTAAAAATACTTGTTTTCTGCCTGCCTTCCCAAATTAGCTACAAGCTCCCTGAGTTCCTTATTATAAGTTGGATGAATGTTTGGGATAAGACTTAACCCCCTAGATCCACTATTCAGCTATCACCTACAAAGCACCCAGAATGTGCCAGGACTATGGTAGGCATTGAAGCTGCAGAGAGTAAGGGGGCATGATCCCCACCCTTGGAGCACTTAGAATCCACTCTATAGACTAGGAGCCCAAGCTTCAGAGTCAGAGACATTGCTTCTCTCACTTGTAAAGCGGGGCTATCTGCCACTGCAGATGACTCTGGTACCTTCCTTAAGTCCTGTTGACCCACTGCTGCCTTCAGCTGTAGCTGTGATGGAAATTTCCATGCAAGTTCAGAATCACCTTGGACTTTTCAGCTTCCCACCTTATGAAAGTGTCTCCATCTTTTAGGTTCTTCCCCAGAACGTTCTCCAGTGTTGCCATACTTGCTTGACCTGTGCAGCTAAGCTCAGCTCAGAAGCCCAGGGGCATTAACAACACCTAGCCCTCAGGAAGGGCATGGTAGCTGATGGGCAGGTGCTCCGGCCTCACACAAAACAGAATTGAACCCCTATTACAGCAGGGACCTCAAAAACACAAACTCACTTTATTTGTCTCCCTGTCCCTATTCCCTCACTCCTGCTTCTTGGGGTGTCCTATACTGGTTCCTATGCCTTGTGTCAAGCTTTGATTTGAGGGAAATTTAAATTAGGGCACCAAATTTACAAGATCATTGCAAAGATTATAGCAACATGAGTGAAATTCTTAATGCATTTTCTAGCACATTACCAGTGCTTAATAAATTGCAGTTATCGATATTAGCTATTATATTCTTCGTGGGGGAGATGGACAGTATAATCCAATAAGATAAATGTTATAGTGGACATATAAGGGGGTTGAAAGTGCAGAACGAAAACAGGTAAAGGAGCCCTTACGTTTGCAGGAATTAAAAATGATTTTCAGAGGAAGTAATTTTTTTTTTTTATACAGAGCCTCACTCTGTCACCCAGGCTGGAGTGCAGTGGCATCATCATAGCTCACTGCAACCTCAAACTCGCACCTCAGGCTTTCAAGTAATTTAAATAAAGGCACTACTTCAGCTTCCCAAGTAGCTGGGACTACAGGCCTATGCCACCAAGTCCAGATGATTTTTCTATTTTCTGTTGTGATAAGATCTCGCTATGTTGCCCGGGCTAGAGGAAGTAACTTTTGAACTGAACTTTCTTACAGGCCTGCAAATTAGGAGGGAGAATTCCCAACAAGGGGTATAGCGAGACCGGAGATGTAGCAGTACGACAGAACGTGGCATGTTATGGGAAGCATACATAGTTCTGCATTACTGGAGAGGAAAAAGAGGGATCTCAAGGGGTAGAAATCGAAGGCACAGATAGTGGCAAAGGCTCAAGAAATCCCGCTAAGGAGAGAGGCAAGTCTGAGACCCCTACGGAGGGGAGCAGGAAGGCTGTCCCGCAGACAGCCAGATAGCCGCAGAGAAAGGAGGACATGCGCTCAATCTCCGTCTCCGCGTGTGCTCTCCCGGCTGTTTATTTGCACTGTGCCTGGCTGTAGGAAACCAAGGCATAACTCATGGCCCACCCCCTTGAGCACCCTGCAGAGAGGGGGAAGCAGGGAACATCCCTGTCAAGTGCCAGATGTTTGGCAGAGGCCTAAGGGCTGCTGATGGCTTTGGAGGTGAAACTGGAAACTCTTCTGGGGCAGGAAGCCTGGAAATGCAGGAGCTTGCTGAGTGACAGACGAGTGGCTTCAGAACACTGGTGGGTGATGAGATTGAATGACGTCGGACACACCTGGGTTCTCGTCCCAGCTTTGCTCCTTCCAAACTGCGTGTCCCTCGGCAAGTCACTTCCTCAACCTGAGCCACGGTGTCCTCAGCTTTCTAATGGCCCTGCTAGCTTGGAGGCTTGAGGATTCCACGAGGCAGAACATGAAACTCATTTTGAAGGTTGAGAAGGATTTTGTTATCCCAAAAGCTCCTCTTCACTGTGAATGAGTAGACAGAACGAAATGTCATTGAACTAAAAGGAGTTTTATAAAAAACAAAAAAGCTCAGAGATCTGTCCACCTGGTTTTAGAGTAGGTAAGAGCTTTAATCTCAGGATATATTAAACAATAAATTGATGGGGGAGGTAGGACCACACTGGCTATTGAGAAATGCTGGTTGACTTTCAAAATTGGCAGCTAAGAACTAGTAAATTTTTGCTCAAGTCTTTTAGTTCCAGGTCCCACTCTGCGTGCTACTCCAGCCACATTGAATGAATTACTCTGCATTCCCCTAAAATGCCCTTATCTCCTGTTTCTTTGTCTTTGTTCGTGTCGTTCATCCATTCAATATTTACTGAGCTTCTTCTCTGACCTGGGTTCTGTTAGTGAAAAAAAGGAAAGACATAGCCCCTGCTCTCATCAGACACGTAGTCTAACATTCTCTAGATAAACTAAACAGACATTAACTAGAAAACGGTACAAAGAAATGGAAACTTCGTGCCACGTGAAGGAAGATTGTTGATGAGAGTAGTGGTAGAAGAAATGAACTTCGTTATGGAGGTCAGGAAAGCCTTCTTGGAGTAAGTAATGTCTTCATGTCCTTCCTTTTAAGGAGAAAAATCCTATTCGGCTTTATGGTGCAGCTTAAATATTATCTCTGTGGATCTGTCTGCATCTCCCCAGCAAGACAGACACTCCTTCCTCTGGGATCTGCAGGCTTTTTGTTATGGTCACTAACTTGGCTTTGGGAGCACCGTGTTACTATCTCTAGCTGTGTTCTAGTCTGTCTCCCCATAAACTGTGAGCTCCTGCATAGCAGAATGCTCCAGTGCCGTGCCACATACAAAAGAAACGTTCAGGAAACGTGAGTGAAACTGAAATGTAAATCTACCTCAAATTCCAGATATTTTTTAAAAGTGAGTAACTTATTTCACAATTAGCAATCCAAATAATCTTCTGATTCATGCTTTTTCTTCTTAATAAAACAAATACTTTTCTAATGAGTTTGCATGGATATATTATACAATTAGTAAAAATAAACCAGGTATGAAAATTCTAGACCTGCCATTCAAGTGACGGATCATAAAAGCCCTTTGCTGGATTTGAAAGACATTCATCTGTAATTTCTCTGTAAGTCCAAAGTCTGGCTGTCAAAATGACTGAAGCCACAAGGTTTCTTATTTCAAATATGAATTTTTATGATGTGGTCTACCTATGTGGGCAGGAACACTTAGGAAAAGGCAGGTGGGTTTCTGAGCATTGAAATAGAAATGAAAAGAACTTGGTGAAAATCTATTGCTAGGAAGTAAACACGTCTGTTCCCTTTTCTACTCACAGGATAGAGCTGTTATAAAACAGGGACCAGAATTACAATATTTGGTTTGATATCACTCTGGGTAGGAAAATGCCTTGGAGTTTGCCCATTCAATTGCCTCCTCCTGGAATATCTTTGCTCCCATCAAAACTTTTTGCATCCTTCAGGCTCCATCTCAAACATAGGCTTGTTTATTTTACCAATGATCAGGTGGTTGGAATCCATCTAAGGTCATGAAACACATCAGTGTCCAACCAAGAGATAAACAAGCCTCTAGCTACCCTCTCCTATCTTCTTTCCTAACACCAAGGTTGTACAAAGTACGTGGGCTCCTAGGTGTTTAGAAAACGTTATCTAGATTCTTCTATCCCTCTGTAAAGAAACCTTAATCCCTATTAACACCAAAGGCTATCACAAATCTTACAGTTTAGCTATAATTTAGAAATCAATTTATTTTTATTTAATGAAGCATTTTCCAACTCATTTGAGCCTTTTTTCCCATTACACCCATTATCTTCCTCTGGAATTATTGTTCCAGAAAACACAATTGGGGAAACACTGCACTCTGTCATGATTACTCTAACTCACTTCCTCCTCATCTTTTTACACGGTGGAACCAAAGAAAGACAGTTATTACATAGGTGAAATGCTAAGATATTTAGATAATCGCCTCTTTTCATGGTTTGTAGAACTCTATTTTCAATTTATTTATTTATTTGTGATGTTAAGCCTTTTTTTTCCAGCATATCATGGGAGTACAAATGTTTAGTTTACATATGTTGCCTTTGCCCTGCCCAAGTGAGAGCTTCAAGTGTGTCCATCCCGTAGATGGTGCACACCCCACCCACTAGGTGTGAATATACCCATCCCCTCCTCTGCCCTCTCATCTGCCCAGGAATCTTATCCAGAAAAAAGTGGCCAAAGGAATAAAAAGGCAATTTGTGAAAGAAGAAACAAATTGTCAGTTGATATAAGGAGAGGTATGGAGTCTGAAGCAATGCAAATTAAAATAAGAAGGGATGGTTTTTATGAACCAAATTGACAAAGGTACTTTTTAAGTGATAATGTCATGCCAAAATGCCTAAGATTTTGTCTCCTTTACCCTTTCTTATATTGTTCAAATGTTCTACCATTAACAAAGACTCATTTTTAATTTAAAAAGTACTTCAAAATTATGAAAATTCTGTTACAAGGCTGAGCAGATCTTATTTGCATGCTTGAATCTGCATGTTTAAAACTGGGAAAATGTAACTTTTACATTTTTGAGACTGGGAAACTGTTACTTCTAAAATCTTTACCAGATTCCAGGTAATAACCTATTGCTCCCTTAACTTAGCCCACTGGCTCACCCCCACAGGGGTCTGGAGTCACCTGTTCTTCTGTACAATCAAACAGGCAAGTTCAGCCCTAGTCACTGACTTAGTGTCAAAGCCTGGCCTGTGGACCAAGACCTGGACCATCACGAAACCTGGAGATAAGAATCTCCACCACTGAAGCAGTGCTGGTCTCCCAAAGAGGTTCCATGGAGAAGTAAAACCCAGACAGAGGAGGCAGCGAGGGGTCCTGGGAAGGCCATGGGCTTTGCAATCAGTCAGACCAGCCTGGCTTTGAACCTTAGCTCTCTCTCTCTTACTGCTTTAAACCTGAGAGAACTCTGTACCTTCCTGGAACATGGTTTCTTTCTTCTGAAAAAAGAATGGCCACAGTAAGAGATTACAGGATGGCCAGGAGGCTTCAACCAGAACTATTAATAGGTAACTCAGATATTGGCTGAGGTCTCCTGGAGACATCTAGAAAGGATTTCTTGCAGCCCCCAATTCCAGACTCTGTGAAAGTCTAAAACCCCCACAAATATCTGCAAATTCCTTGCTTGCATGTATAGGATTCTAGGGTCCTATTTTAAATTTGCAGATTCTACTTTACACAGTGTTGAGCCAGATATGAAAGTCAGGCTCTTCTTCAATTTCCAATAATAATAACGACAATAATATAATCATACATGTTTTTGAGCTTAGTAGTATTTACTGACATTTTGGGGAGAGATTTACATTGAAAACACAAATAACTTCACATTGAAATTAAGGTGCAGCCTGTCCTTCCCACCCCTGGCCTCCCTGCCTTCCATCTCTCTGCTCCCCACCCTTCCTGCCTGCCCCTCCTCCTCCCTTCTCCTCCACAGCAAAAACAGATTCCTCTCACTTTCCCAGGCAGAGAGCCTTGGCTGTTCATTTGTTGCTGAAGCTCTCACTAACACCTTTATTGCCAAATAGTTTATCAAGGCATTTTTATAAAAAAAAGATAGTTGATTTTTATAAAGAATTCTGGTGCTAGCTATTAAGATTTGTTGTTAATTTTTTTTTATTTCATTACACACATATACAGAGGCAGTGTTGCAGAGTGGTAAGGAGTGTGATGGGCTCTATATCTTGTCTAACTGTGTGACCTTGGACAAATTATTTAAACTCAGTGTCCTCATATGTAAAATGAATATTCTAGTGGTACTAAACTTCTAGTGTTATAAGAATCAAATTAGTTAATATATGTTAAAAAAAAAAAAACCCTAGAACATTGTTTGACACATGATAAGGTCTCAATAAATATTAGCTATTTACTTTTACTAAACAATTTTTAGTGCATTTTCTATGACCCCTTTCTCCTGTTCAGAGGACTTTGTCCTAATTGAGTGAGTCACCTACTTAAAATGCAATCAACAGCTATAAGGCATTACGAAGAAGATGTACCCTTTTGACCACTGGAGTTCATTATCATGAAAACCTTCTAGCCAGTGACATATGCCCAGAGACAATGATGTGACTATGCAAAAGCAGTGGACCAGCAGTATAACATAACAGTTTAGAGTCACATACCGTAGGTTCAAATCCCAACTCTAAAACTTACTTGTGGTGTGATCTTGGACAAGTTGCTTGACCTCTCTGAGCTTTGGTTTTCTTATCTGATAAATCCAAGTAAAAATAAAACCTACTTTTCAGAGTTGAAAGTGGTAAGAGACATAATATACAGGAAAAACAGTACATGTCTAATGCATGGTACATATTCAATAAATTAGACAGTGGTGATGGTGATGGTGGTAAACAAACAGTATAAAACATATGTTTAAATGGTAGGGGTCCCATTCAGTGAGTTTCACTTAGAAGCCTGTGTACTTGATGATACTACCAACTCCCAGCCCTTCCTTACGAATGATCTTTGGACCAGCCTGAGAATATCCACTAGTCACAAACTCATCAACAGCAATAACTACGGATGAATTTTGGCATCTTTTTTAGTTTACATTATTTTTTATCATTTAAATTATTTTGTATAGACATTTTTACGTCCTACTTTCCACTTAACATGATATTAAAAGTCTGTTATCAAGCCTTTAAATTTTTTATACACTTTGTTGTAACAACACACAATATTCTATTGTAAAGACCTGCCATGATTTATTTAACAATTCTCTTGTTACTGGTCATTTAGGTTGTTTCCAATTCTTGATTATTACCAACAGTACAGCAACGGATGTTTTTGTCCAGAAGGTTTTGTCTGCATTTTGGATTATTTCCTTCAGCTAAATTCCTAGACGTAGAATTACTGGGCCAAAAAATATGAACTCATGATACATAGTGCCATATTGTTACCCAGATCCTTCACATATTTGAAGATGATAATCATGCTCTCCAGTCTTTTCTCCAAAATAAACACCCTCAGATCCTTCCATCGCTTCTCATATGACTCATTTCCCAGTGTGGTCACCATTCTTGTCCCTTTTCCTCTGGAATCAAAGCACCAACTCCTAAGCCGGCATTCAACACTCCTACAATCTGACCCAATTTTATCTTTGTCTCCTTATCTCATGCCACACCTCACCTTATTTCCAGCCATCCTCTTCTCTGCTCAGTCCCTGCACAGCCTGTTCCTCATTCTCCATTCATTTGCTAATTCTGTTTCTTCAGTCTAGATGCTGTCCACACTCCTGATGCCTGGGAAATTCAATCTCATCCTTCAGGACAGGGCTCCACGGCCACCTCTTCTCCACAGACTCCTGGGTTCCTTCTTCCCTGCCCCAGGCAGCACAAACAACTCTACGGACTCTCCTCCTACACCACCTGGTACAGACCAGTCAGGGCCCCACCCTGAAATGGAGGACCCACTCAAATTGGGATAATTCAAGGAACATTTAATAAAAGATGATTTAGGAATGTGTAGGCAGAATGTAGAGAAACTACAAGGAATAGCATAGTATCAAAGGCTAGCAAGGCTTTTAACATCCCTACACCTAAAGGAGTAAGGATGGGAGAGGTTACCGGAACTCAAAAAGAAAGAATCCTGTGGAGAGGGCCACCTTGAGAGGAGCTATGACTTCCATCAAGGGACAAAATCAGGCCAAGGTAACCCCACATGGGAGGACCCCAGAGAATGAGTACCTTGACTTCACCCTCACTCCTCTCTCCCTTCCATCTCCTGCCTGGGCTTTCATTAGCAGAACCCAGCTAGGCTCAGAGGGATAGGAGGCCACGTGGGTATGACACAGTCCATACGGGTTACGCCCCAGAGCACAGAGCATGGTGAGAAGAGTGGGAAGTAGATCTCAGCCCCATCTCACCACGTTGAAGTTTATTGTCCTGTATTCTAGTTAGTTATTGGCAGGTATGCTCCACTGTCTGGCCAAGATATTCATTGTCTCACTTCCAAACCATCTTCTATATGACCACGCTGCTCTTCCACTCAACAGGATTCAGTGCCCCACCAGATCCCTCCACTGCCTACAAAGGCAAACATCAATGTATTATGACTGACACCCCTGACAACTTAGCCCTTGCCTCCCCCCAAGCCACCTCTCCTTTCCTCCTACTATACAGCCCAGCCATGTGACAACTTGTCATTCCCCAGACACAGCATTCTCTCTGTAGGGTCTATGCTTCTGTCCTGAACACACTTTTCCCACTGGAAATCTCCTACTCATTCTTTAAGCCTCAATGCAAGGTCTACTTCCACTATAAAACTTTCCCTGCCTCCCCCAGACAGACTCTGGGCCTCCTTCTCCAAAGCTCTTTTGCAGCTTATATTTTATAGCACTTTCTACTATAGATGTTTATAACTCTGTCTCCCCAAATAAGCCATAAGCTCCCTTATGGCAGGGACCGTGTCTTACTTCATCTATTTCTCTAGTACCTAGCAGAGTCTCTGGCACATCGTAGACACTCAATATTAAATTAATGAAGGAAACATTGAATCAAATATTTGCAATTAGTGTGCATTCCCCATTTTGTGCATAGATTTGTTTTTTAATGTATGTTTGTTCTTGCACTTCAGGTGTAAGTAGGTGATAGGACAGAAGCTTGTGTCCCGGGCATCTCTTAGCATCAGCTGGCACTGGGCACCATCTGCGCTGGGCTAAACCTCTGCATGAAGGCAGGATTCCTTGAGAGGTCAAGTTGGACAGTCCATGTAGAGCCTACCCATTGTACATTCATTTGACAGATGGACCCTGTTAACAGGTAACTTGCCAACAAGCCCTTAGAAGCTCTTGTGTCTGCTTCCTAAATCCATTTTGAAGCAAAAATCTATTTTATTAGCTGAAGACAGAATAGACCAATTCCAAATATTTGGAAAAGCTTAATCTTGCAAATTAGCTAGCTGTCCTCTGGCCACATGGTGGCCACTTGTGTGGGAGGAAAGCAGGCCCATCTCAAGACAGACTTTTCTCTGTTTCTTGAGAAAACACAATAAAACACCCTTCCCCTTTCATCCACATCTGGCGGCTGCAAAAACAGTGACCCGTGGAATTCACATTTTCATACTTGACTATGGTAAGCCAGCGTCCAGAGGTTATTCTTGCTGTGTTTATGAAAGAGCGAAGCCTGTCAGGATAAGAAGGCTTCTAATAGAGTGCTTATTGAGAAAACATGCCGAGATTTCTGTTTCCCCAAATTAGAGAAAGAGCTTATGATAAGAATCCTTTTCATTAATTTCTCCTCCTCAACTACTTCCCTGCTGTCCTGCGGTATAATTAGGAGACTTGAGGTTCAGCTTTGTGAAGAAAGTCCTAGACAAAATTCCCCAAAGTTGAATAGCTCAGGGGATTCTAACTGTCAAGCTTTCAAAAGGCTTCAAGTAAATCATGCTGCACCCACACTAGGGCCACCATGCTACATGAACAGAAAAAGAACTTTTCTTGCCATCATTTTGGACTGGAGTTTTATCAGTTCATCATGTTCATATTGTAAATCAAGAGCTAGTTGTCCAATCATCTTCCTTGGGTAAGCAGGAATGCCTAAAGACAAGAGAAGAGCACCTTCCAAGTGTTCCAAATTGAAGGCTGGTAGATAAAATGATGAAATCAACCTAAATAGGGCTCAGCACAGAAGAGATGAGGACAAAGAAGGCAGACCAGGGGGACTGACAAGAGAGAAGATTCAAAGTAGACATTGGGAGGCATGCCTAAGGCAGTAGCTTCCTAGAGGTGCTAACATCTAAGTGTAAACTGAAGGCCAAGACAGAGGTGGCCAGAACAGAAGGAGAAACGCCATCGTGGGCACAGAGCAAGTCCTAAGCAAAGGCCTGAGGGCAATAATCTCCAGGTGGGTTAAGATGGGGGTGCCACAGTGAGTTTGGGGAGGTATAAAGAAGTCTGTGTGCCATGCTACAGAGCTGAGACTTATTTCCTCTTCACAAGGAAGAGCCATTTCAGGATCTAATCCAGAAATGCCCAGGCCTGCATTGTGGTTTAGAAATCTCTGCCTATAGTGAATCATAAATGACAGGGCACCCAGTGGTTCTTCTAGTTCGTGAGCCTTTGGAGGGCACAGACAATATTCTACACACATTTGTAAATTCAGGGCCCAGGTCAGTGTCTATTACGGAATAAGAGTCTGATAAAATGCCGAATGAGTTAATCAATAAAACATTTGTTGAAAGAATTAGTCATGACTCAAAAAACTAATTTTCCCCAATTTTATATTAACCAGGGTGAAAATTACTGCTGAGCACATTTTCTGATCAATATCTAATCTATGACTGCCTCTCCACAATGCTCTCAGTAGGTCCCTGCCAGTGAACATGGCAGCAGGTAAAAGTGATCATAGGCCTCTTCTCAGGTGCCGACCCTCCAGCTACCTGGAGGAGTTTCTGTCCTCACCGCACTCTCCATGCTATTGGTCTGCCTGAATGCATTCCTCCCTTTGACTTTAAATTTTGCTTAAGTATCAAGAGAGAGAAAATGGCGGATTAGGGATGGCCTCCTGGCTGTCTGCTCTCAGAGTCAGAGGCGAAATAGACAGTCTTCTGCATGAGAGTGAACTCCACTTCCACAGTTTCCAGTTTCGTGTACCTACAGAGCAACAGCGTGGGACACTGGACACCGGTGGACAACAGAGGTGATTCAGAAAATTTCTCAGACGCGTGCCTGGTTGAGGTGGGGGACCCCGGATCCCACCCCGGCCGGCTGCAGTGGCTGCAGCAGGGCATTCTGACTCCCAGGAAGACAATCCTTCCCCCATCGTGCCCCACACCCACGCAGGCAGGGAAGTGGCTGAATTCCGCAGGAAGCGGTGGTGCAGGCAGAGGGGCTGAGTGGAATAAATTTTGCTTAAGTATCATCCCCTTCTGAAGACTTATCTATCAAAACTGATGATCACCCCCTCCACATAGTTGGTAGGGTCCAGCATTAAGTTAGCATGTTGCACTGTATTTGTGTGAGTGACACATCTTGCCTTCTTGGAAGCCACGAACCATACTTAATGCACCTGGTGTCCCACTTAGTCAATGATTACTAAATGACTAAAATCACAAAAGAACATTCACAGGAGGTGTTTTCTGGAAGGAAGTTTTATGGGTCAATTTTATATATATGAGAATTGGGTATTTTTAGCACCAGCTGTTGAAGCTACCTACTTTGACCCCTAAAGTATACAGTGTCCAAGAAGAAAGGTCTGTCCAGCACACCTGGGGTGCTCTACAGGAGCTGCAGGCCATAGCAACGCCTGTGTTCACTTTGTGCTTCCACTCCATGTAATGGCTGCTAAGGACACTGAGAAAGACCCTCATAATTTCAGAAAATACACGTAATCACACCTAGCTAAGGGTGAGTTAATTAAGAGCCGCATGACCATCTCATTGGGATATCAAATGGTGCCTCCAGCCAGAATGTTTAGGGAAAGATGTCATCAAATATTTCACATAAACCACTGTGCTGGGCCACTTGGAAGTCACTTTGGATCCTGACAATTTGCCATTGTCTTTTTGAGTCATCAGATGCTGTGACCCCACCTGCGCTAAAGATGTGCATTACTTGCTTGTGGAGGCAGACACTTAAATCATTGTTGTACTATAGGAAATACGTGCTTACAGTCTGCATTTTCACTTTCATTTCCTCCATTTTATGTTCCACATGATGAAATCCTCTTCATTTTCGTCATATATAGGTTTGATTCACTCAGTCAGTTTGTTGTCCCTATCCCATTTTATCAATTAGAGCTTTGGTCACTGTGAATTTTATTTTGTAGCCATTACTTCTACCAAGTCCAATTTCTCACATAAAATAATGCAGGTCTAGTTTTGGCAACACACTTTGTTCATCCCATCAAATTTGGGGGGAATTGTTCAATACCAAAGATTAGGATGCGCAGTTTGAGTCACTGTCAGTTTTATGTCGTGGTAATTGTTTCATCTAAGTTCAATTTACACTAGGACAGATTTTGCGATTTCTAATGATACGAACACATTGTGACACTTTGTGCAGGCTATGACCAAGTTAACAGAAGGATGGGCCTTTTTAATCAGGCTGCTGTCTGTCACAAAGGGAAGGATTAAAATGGGGGTGGGTGGTGAAGCCACTCTGCCTCCTACCAGGACAAACTGTGGTGTAGACAAAGCCCAGGAAAGGGAATGTTCAGATGAGGCTGAAACACAAATGTCTTGAGGATGAAGTTGAAAAGTGAGCATGGGACCAGTTTGTGACAGCCTTGAATGTAACCAGCTAAATTACAACTGCTGTTGGGAGAGACCACACCCTCCCCATGCCTCCACCCTCTGCCCACCAGTTTCCTGGAGGCTCCTAGGAAGGATCATTAGCCTGACGGTCAGGTCAGGTCCAGGCTGTTCATGAGGCAAGCTGCATTTGCATCGGGGCCTGTGCCTTAGGAGCCGGCACACGTGCATTCTGCTTCCTCTCTTGCCAACCTGCCTCAGATTTGGGCAGAACTGACCAAGGTTAGGGAAGAACAGTGAGCAGCTGGGCATAATCTAGGCACTTCTGGGTCCCAGGGTGAAATATAATCAAAATATCCTAAATCTCCCACCATTCTACCACCTTAAGTAAGTTGCTTAAACATTCTGAGGGTCCATTTTATCATGTGTAAAATGAGAGTGTTGGTAAGAATTCATTTAAAAATTATATGTATCATTGAGTGTTTACTACCGGCCAGGCACTCTTCTAAGTGCTTTACAGAAATGAATGCATTTACTCCTCACAACAACCCAGTCAGGTCGGTATTAATACTACTATTACCCTCTCTTACAGAGGATGAAACGGAAGCCCAGAGAGGTCGGTAACTCGCTCAAGCTTTCACAGTTAGTGCTGAGTGGACCTTGGATTGAAAACAGGGAATCTACCTTTCAGGTATCCCGCCCGCAGTCCCCTCCCACCACCTGATAACCCCTAATTAAATAATAGAAGCACCTGAAGTATCAAATACAGGGCCTAAAACACATGTTGTGGGAAACCTGCAAAAGTGCCAAGCTAGAGGGCTAAGCATAGACGTGCCATTAATAAACATGTGCTTCCACAATGTCAGTAAGGAATGATCCCTCTTCTCCAAAAGTTAGACCCAAATCACCCTCCCTGAGGTGTGGGATCTTATAATAAAAAGCAATAAATGAAGACCATAGAATATGGTCTACATACAGGCCTTCATGCAGAAGGGCCTGTATATGGCGGCCGGCCCACCCGGCTCTGACTCAGTTGAGGGCAATGAGATCCGCTAGAGGGGAGGATGCGGGAGGACCCAGGGCAGAAAGCAAGTTAGGGAGGCCCCTGTCCCAGGTGCTGTCACCTAAGTCTAGTCCAGCGTTCACGCCCTCACACTGTGCTTTCTTCCTGACACTCGGGAAAAGAATAAAACTTGTAACAGAACCAGAGCAATCGTCATGTTCACGTTTCATAGAGCCACGGGCACACATCTCAACCCCCGGCCCTCCGCTTGCCCTCTCAGGTTTCTCAGGAAACAACAGACTCTCCTTACCTTTTGCAGGTCCCAGCAGAGTGATCACTGGCCTTTCCCTGGGAACAGAGGTACTTTGGGGACATCTGCTCCTGACTGTCGGAATAAGGAAAACATTTGAAATGGAGCTGAAAGCAGAGGGGATGCATGGCTCCAGTTTTCTTTTGATGTTTCTAACCCCTCTTTTAATCCAGTCCTACTCCTTCTTTTTCCCTCCTCTCATTTTCCTGGCTCTTCCCCGCCTTCCCTCGCCATCTCTGGATGTGCCACCAGGGCTGTAGAGACAGCTGACTTGGACTGGGATCATAACTTTGCCACCTCTTTTTGGGTAGCCATAAAGCAAGTGACTAAGTTGTTTAATTTATCTGAGCCTCAGTCTCCAAATCTGTAAAATGCGATCATTGTATCTTCCTCAAAGACCTGTAGCAAAGATGAAATAAATAGCATAAACAAAAGTCAGTGTCTCTACAATCTCTATATACGATCCTTCTCCCTTTTTTATACTCCTAGCAGTGTGTCCTATAGATCGAAGTAGAGAAAGAGAAGAACTAAAAAGCTAACTCATATTTTTATGGAACTTGAAGTTTACAAATTACTTTTGCTTGACATTTTCCCTTTTGATTTGATTTACTGATATGTTTGTAACATTCCATTCCCCAAGTACTTATTAAAACTTAAGAGTACCTACCTCACACTGTTGCTATAAGGATTAAGTGAATTAGTACGTTCAAATATTTAGAAGAGAATCACTTATTCTGATTTATGGGCATACCTCATTTTATTGTGCTTCACTTTATTCAATTCCACAGATATTGCTTTTTTTCACAAATTGAAGATTTGTGGCAACCCTGCATTGAGCAAGTCTACTGACACCATTTTTCCAACAGCATATACTCATATCCTGTCTCTGTGTCACATTTTGGTAATTGTCCCAATATTTCAAAACTTTTTTTTGTTACGATGTCTGATACGGTGATTTGTGATCAGTGATCTTTGATGTTCCTATTGTAATTGTTTGTGGGCACCATGAACCACACCCAAGTAAGACAGCAAACTTAATCTAGAAATTTTGTGTCTGATCCCGGGCCTCTCTATTCTCTGAAACACAAAAATATTGAAATTAGGCCAGCTAATAACCCTACAGTGGCCTCTAAGTGTTCAAGTGAAAGGAAGGGTCGCACATCACTCATTTTAAATCAAAAGCTAGAAATGATTAACCTTAGTGAGGAAGGCATGTCAAAAGCCAAGATAGGCCAAAAGCTAGGCCTCTTGTGCCAGCTAATCAAGTTGTCAATGCAAAGGTAAATTTCTTGAAGGAAATTAAAACTGCTACTCCAGTGAACACATGAATAATCAGCAAGTGAAACAGCCTTTTTGCTCATATGGAGAAAGCTTTAGTGGTCTGGATAGAAGATCAAACCAGCCCCAACATTCCTTTAAGCCAAAGCCTAATCCAGAGCTTGGTCCTAACTCTCTTCAATTCTGTGAAGGCTGAGCGAGGTGAGAAAGCTGCAGAAGAAAAGTTGAAGGTAACAGAGGTTGATTCAGGAGGTTTAAGGAAAGAAGCCATCTCTATAGTATAAAAGCGCAAGGTGAAGCAGCAAGTGGGGATGTAGAAGCTGCAGCAAGTTACCTAGAAGATCTAGCTAAGATCGTTGATGAAGGTGGTTATAATAAACAAGAGATTTCCAATGTAGACAGAACAGCCTTCTATTAGAAAAAGATGCCATCTGGAACTTCAATCACTAGAGAGGAAAAGTCAATACCTGGCTTCAAAGCTTCAAAGGACAGGTTGACTCTCTTATTAGGAGCTAATGCAGCCGGTGACATTAATCTGAAGCTAATGCTCATTTACTGTTCTGAAAATCCTAGGACCCTTAAGATTTGTGTTGAATCTACTCTGCCTGTGTTCTAGAAATGCAACAACAAAGCCTGGATGAAAGCACATCTGTTTACAGCATGGTTTAATGAATATTTTAAGCCCAATGTTGAGACCTACTGCTAAGAAAAAAAGGTTTCTTTCAAAATATTACTGCTCCTTGTCAATGCACCTGGTCACCCAAGAGCTCTGATGGAGATACACAAGGAGATGAATGTTGTTTTCATGCCTGCAAACACAACGTCTGTTCTGCAGCCCATGGATGAAGGAGTAATTTTGACTTACAAGTCTTATTATTTAAGAAATACATTTCATAAAACTATAGCTGCCATAGACAGCAATTCCTCTGATGGATCTGGGCAAAATAAATTGAAAACCCTTTGGAAAGGATTTACCATTCTAGATGCCATTCAGAACATTTGTGATTCATGGGAAAAGGTCAAAATATCAAACTTAACAAGAGTTTGGAAGAAATTGATTCCAACCCTCATGGAAAACTTTGGGGGGGGTGGTTCAAGACTTCAGTGGAGGAAGGAGCTGCAGATGTGGTGGAAATAGCAAGAGAAATAGAATTAGAAGTGAAGCCTGAAGATGGGACTGAATTGCTGCCATCTCATGATGAAGCTTTAACAGGTGAAGAGTTGCTTCTTGCGGATGAGCAAAGGAAGTGGTTTCTCGAGATGATATCTACTCATGGTGAAGATGCTGTGAACATTGTTGAAATAATGACAAAAGGTTTAGAATATGACACAAACTTAGTTAACAAAGCAACAGCAAGATTTGAGAGGATTAACTCCAATCTTGAAAGAAGTTCTGTGGATAAAATGCTGTTGAACAGCATGGCATGCTACAGAGAAATCTTTCATGAAAAAAATTGATATGACAAACTTCACTGTTGTCTTATTTTAAGAAATTGCCATAGCCACCCCAACCTTCATCAACCCACCACCCTGCTCAGTCAGCCACCATGAACATCAAGGCAAGACCCAACATTAGCAAAAAGATTACTACTTGCTGAAGGCTCAGATGATTGTTAGCATATTTCAGCACTAACATCTTTTTAAATTAAGGTATATACATTGTTTTTTGAGACATAATGTCATTGCACACTTAATAGACCACAGTATAGTTAAACATAAATTTTATATGCACTAGGAAACCAAAAAATTCATGTGACTCACTTTATTACAACATTTACTTTGTTGCAGTGGTCTGGACCTGAACCTGCAATATCTCCGAGTTATGCCTGTTTGTTGTTATCGCTCACCAAATGTTCTGGCACGTGTTAAGGACATGCAGATGAATAAGACACAGGTGCTGCTTCCAAGATGGTATAGGCATCTTATTAACTTCATCTAAATGTAAATGAAAAGAGGCTCAGAAAATTCATTGACTTGCCCAGATTGTCAGCTGATATGTAACAGAGATGGGCTCAAACCCAAATCTTCTCACTCCAGGTCTCATATTCTTTGCATCGTGATATCAGATAATGTTGTTTTATTTCAGCTCTCCTCCAACATAATTATATCCTTGACCTTGATCTATCCCACTAAACCTAGACAAGCTAAGTGTGCTCCACTTTTCATATTAGCTAGCACACAAGGCATAAATCACTTACCAAATTAGCTCTTAGGTGGAATCTTTCCCCTGAAAGTGATTTTTTCTAGGTGGCTTCAGCCGACGGTGACATCACACTACCCCACCCTCCTGCATCCCTCTCTGTCTGAGCCACACAGGTGACACAAAGTCTACCTCATACATCATAGGCTCTCCGTAACTGAGTTTTTATTCCTTTATTTAAAGACACTGTCAACTGCAGCTGTAGCACATTACCTATTCCCATTGCATCCCCTGCAGATCTTCCTTGAGGAGCCTTCAGCATCCATCCATGCACGGTGTCATTCATACACGGTGTCTTCATCCAACACACCCTGGACCACAGCCATTGCCCTCTGGCATTTCTCTGTAATAAATGAGAGAATTAATCTTTCTTGAACTCCTAAATGCTAGGTGCCAATCTTTATTTCACTTATTTTCCAAAATAGTCCTAAGGAGTACATATTACTTTACTTTTCCAGATAAGAAAACTGGATTTGAAGCAGATTAAGTAATGTGCCTGAAGACACACAGCATCTAAATGGTAGAGTTAGGTTGATGTCCCTTTGACTCCAAAACCAGTGGGCCGTAAAGGAAGGAGAAGTCAACTTGGAGACGGAAGATATGGGAATTATCCCAGCTCTGCCATTAATTTGACAGGTGCCTTTGGTGATTTCCTTCCCCTGTCTGAATTTCCTCATCCGCAGATGAAGGAATTGGATACAATGACCACTGAGGCCCTTCCAAAGGCAGAGCTCCGAGCTACTGAAAGATGCTTATGTTTAGTGACCTGTTTCGCATTGGCGTACCCAGATGTTTTAATTCAGAATTTTCCGTGTGGTAATCAGTCTCATCATGTTATTTCCTGCCTGCACTTCTAACCTCCCTCATTTGGGATCATTTGTATTGCTTTTTTGTGTCGCTCATGTTTACCCAGGGCCTGATTTAGAATCATCTGCAAATTTCATCAAAGGGCGTTTATTCACCACCTACCTGGGGAAACAGCATAGGCCAAGTGAAATACCAATGACAGAGCTTGCATTCTGATCACCTTCCTTTTCACGTGTTGCTCTAAATAACTGCCCTCAAAGTGGGTTAGGTCTACCCTGACAACCTGTGGCTTTGGGTCAGACAGACCTAGGTAGAATCCTTGGAAAAATTACTTAACCTATACCTAAACGTTCTGAACTTCATTTTTTTCATCTGGAAAACAAGAGTAATTACACCCACCCCAGAGGGTTGTTGGGAGTGTTAGAATTCCATATGGCATAGGAGCAGTCTAATATAGGGCCGGGAACAATTTGCACCCCTTTCCTAGCCCCCTCTCTAAAGGCTTTATGAATGGCCGTCAAGCAAACAGAGATTTTTGCTTCTGAACCTGAAACCTTCCTTTCTCTTTATTTGAATAGCATCATAGGGAGTTTTCCTGGCAATCACATATAATATTACCCATATATTTCTTAACATGCCCTTAGGCATATAATATTTATCTTTGGCCTGCAAATAAGGAAGTCATGGGTCTCTCTGGTGAGTGACCTTGGGGAAGTTATTTAATCTTGCTAAGCCTCTTTTTATTTAGCCTTTCTAAGCCTTTATATTTTACATTGCTATGAGGATTTAATGAGGTAATGCAGGTAAAATGTCAGGCCATAGTAAGTGCTCCATATATCACAGGAATCTGGATTTGAATTCTCTCCCATTTACTAACTTAGAGATTCCTTTGAGACCTAATTTCCCCATCTGTCGAATGGAGATAATAATTCTTATCTTTAATGTGGCTGTTAGGGTCTATCCAATAACATCAGTGGACGTGCCTAACACACAAAAGGTGCTCAGAATATGGCAAGACCTCCCTCTTCCTGAACATTTTTGCATTATGTTGTCATGGTTAGGAACAGGAAAACAGCATAATGATAAAGTAGAAATCCACAAAGGCCAAATAGGTGAAATATGTTGCTTTTGGCGGCTACGTAAGAGTTAAATGTGGGACGTGGTTTGAGATATCGAGATGGTTTTGCACAGATAAAAACTTTACTAGGCAATCACATTTGGTTTATATCAAAATCACTCATATCCAAAGATGCATTCCAAGCAGTTGACATCCATTTCAGTTGGATGCTGATCCAATTTTCAAAAATTAAACTAAATTGACGGAAAAAAAAAAAAAACCTGATTTTATATATCTTACGAGAACATCCCACTCAAAGTCGATTTCCTGGGAAGGAAGTGGGTAGCTAGGCTGTCAAAATAGAACTAAAGATGTGCCATTTCAGCTGGAATCTACAGCTTCAGAATGGATTAAAACAGCCCAGTAGAATCTTGTAAATTACTCTGGCCACAGCCTTTCTGCCTTTCACTTGAGATTCACTGGAAAACAACATAGCTCGTGTCCTTCCTGTAGTCATCGGGTTCTAGAACTCCAGCACCAGAAGGACCCTCAGAAAGCCTCGCTCTTTCTTCTCCACCAAACCCCACCCATTCTACCCTGTTGCCATTGCTCAAATCTGCCTCTATCTCCCTTCATCCCAGCTCTGATTCCCCTGATCAAGCCTTTGGCACCTCTTACCTAGACTATCACATTCACGTCTCAGTTCTTCAGGATTCTGTCAGTTCACGCTCCATACTGTAGTCAAGATCTTTATAATATGTCAATATGACATTCACTCTCTGCTTAAAATCTCCCAGTGGCTCTTCCCTGGATAAAATACCAAGTGCTCACCTGGGCCACCGACACTCCTACTGTGTTCTGGCCCCTGCATACCTCTTAGGACCCCTTCCCTGCCCCAATCCCTATTATACTTTATGCTCCAGCCATAATTATCTCTGAATTTCTCTTCTGTTTCTGGAAGGCTGCAATATATTCAGCCCTCCCTGAGAGCCCCAGTATGCTCTTCAAAACTAATAAATATAAGGTCCTCTTTAGGCCTTTTCTGACCTCTCTGCCCACCCCAGGCACAATTATCTGCTCCCTTGTCTATGGTCCCATGTACTTTGTACCTGTTCCATTTACATGGTCTTAGGATTTTCTGTTGGCATGTTTGTCTTCCCCACTATGCTTTGAATTCCTTGAAAGCTAAGCTATGCGATATCACCTTGGGTTCCCATGTTTATAGAATAGGTATGCATGAATTCAGTCTGGGAATATCCACTGAACTATGTGTGCAGCACTGGGGATCTAAACACAAATATGTGCCCTGCACTCAAGGGCCTTATAACCTGGAGATGCAGCCAGTACAGAGAGAGGCAAATACAATGTGATGTGTCTTGGGAAAAAGAAGCACAAGATCCTCTTACAGGAGCACCATGGAGAGGCCCTGACCAGTCTACAAGAAGAGGAGGAGAAAAACATTTTCTAAGGGGAGAAAACATAAGTTATTTTCTTTAAATGTGAATTGTGGCTTGACTTTTAGAATGTCAGGTTTATGGTTGCAGATGGCAGACTAGGCATCCACCCAGACAAGAGCCCATTGAACACACACCAAAGTTGTACAAAATGGAATACATAAATCCTAGACAGTTTTAATTTTTTACAAAAGAGGGTGGTATCCACACACAAAAGATTTACACACATTTTTGAAGGGTCATTGAGGCATAAGCAGAGCACGAGAACTGAGCACTGGACCCCAGCAGAAGACTGCAGTGAGCCTGTGAGCTGTGCCACCTCATGACGCTTAGAGAGGTCTCCGTTTGGGAGCCAGAGAAGGCTGTAGGATGGAAGCCTCGCCTGGGGACGGATGCACAGAAGACTTCAGAGTAAACATGCAAGCCCACCTTGACGAGAAGAACAAGAGGAAAGAGGATTCCATCCAGAATGGAAATGTACTGCAGTGCTCCAACCCCAGGGTCAACTCACCACGGAGACTGTGGGGGCTCACACAACTGGTTGCTCCCCACCATGCTCAGTAAAGACAAGCCTGTCTTGCAACAAGACCTGCTCATCTACACAGAGTTCACCATCAACTCTCCTGGCTGGAGAAAAAGGCCTTCTGGGTAAATCCACCTGCTGGATTACAAGGGGAACCCCTGCCAGCTACCTATGCCATCAAACAAGAGATTCACAAATAAAAGTAAGTCAGTTGGCTCAACATTTGAGGAAAACCGATGAGAAAGAGAAACACGAAGATTTAAAAAATGCAAACAACAGACCCTGGAGGAATAGAAATATGTGAAAAATAGAAAAGAATTTCAAAATAAATTTAATCAGTAACCTCCAAGAAATTTAAAAGTTATTTTTGCTATGAGAAACAGGTAGTCAAAAATTCTTGGAAATATAAACTGTGTTTATCAACATTAAAAAATTGTAATGGAAGAGCCAAATTATAGATTGATCATAGTTAAGGACAAAATTAGTAATCTGGAAGATAAAGTCAAGGAAATCTCATGGAACATGTAGCAAAAGGTAAGGAAGAGGAAAATAAGAGAAAATTGAAAGACAAACTAAATGGAGAATAGATCCAGAAGGCTCAGCATTTCTTTAATAGGAATTTCAGACCTGGAAAAAAGAGGTGCATAGTAAGTTAATGCAGACCACTGGGGTGCAGATATTATTAAAGAAAATACGGAAAAAAAATATTTCTTATCATAAATAGAGACACAATTCTTCAGATTGAAAGAGCCATTTCAGTGTGACATGTGATGGATGGAAAAAAGCAAACAAACAAACAGAGCAAATACCCACTCCCGGTGATAATTTGGTGAAATTTCAAGGAGACAATCTTAAAAGTTGCCAAGGGATGTAGCAGTAAATGGACCTACAAAGGACAAAAACCAGACCTCAGAAGACAATGGTGAAATGTCTCCAAAGTTATGAGGGGAGGGGACAGATGGCCAAATAGAAACCTCCAGTGATTGTCCCTCTGCACCACACCAAATTCAACAATGATCCAAGCAAGCAAGCACCTTCAGAAGAACCAGAAAATCAGATGAGCAATCATACTACCTGGTTTTGACATGATATCAAAGAAAGAGACACAGAAGAGGGTAGAAAAGACAATCTTGCATTGTCTACGCCACCCACCCCTATCACCTGGCAGTGCCACACCAGCACACCCAGTGGAGAGAGAATCTGTATGTCTGAGACAAGAAGACAGAAGTGAGTGTGGGACTTTGCACTGAAACTCAGGGCCACCCTGGCACAGGGGAACACAGCACAGTGCTGAATTCTGCCAGTGCCCATGGAGGGAGCATTTAGACCAGCCTGGCAAGAGGGAAATCCTCTGCCCCAAAACCTGAGTCCTCTCTAGCCCTACCACTGGCTGACAAAAAGTAGCCTAGGGTCTGCAAAAATTTGTAGGACAGTCCAGGCAACAAAGGCTGCAGTCCTTGGGCAATTTCTGCAGCTGCGCTGGCTCAAAGCCAGTGGACATGGGGTGCACATGACCCTGTGAGACACCAGCAGCTGCAGCCCAGCCAGTGCCTATGTCACTCCTCCTCCAACTACAGGCAGTGCAGCTCAGGGAGAGTCTTCCTCCACTTTTGGAAAGGAAAGGGAAGAACTCAGAGGACTTTGTTGTACAACTTGGGTACCAACTCAGCCACAGCAAAAAAGTAGCAAGCAGACTCCTGAAGCCCCTGAATCCAAGCCTTCGGTTCTGGATGGCATTTCTGGATGCAGCCTGGGCCAGAAGGAAACATGCTGCCCTGAAGGGAAGGACTCAGTCCTGGTAGGATTCACTGCCTGCTGACTAAAGAAAGAGACCTTGGGCTTTGAATAAACATCAGCGGTAGCTAGGCAACAGTCACCACGGGTTTTGAGTGAGACTGGGCTGGCTTCAGATGTGACCTGGTGCTGGTGGCCAAGAGAAAGTGCCCACATCATTCCTCCCCCACTCCAGCAGCCCAGAACAGTGTGAAGGAAGAGAATGAGAGACTGTGCCTGGTAATTCAGGGAATTTTCCTGTATCTTACTCAACTGTACCAAGGTGGCACCACCAGGAATCTGCCAGATTCACACAATTACTGCGCTTGGGACATCCCCAGTGCCGACACAGCTGCAGTGACCAAAGACTTAGATCGAAACACTCAATTCCCTTGGAATATCTGAAAAGCCTTCTCAAGAAGGATGAGTTCAAACAAGCCCAGACTGTGAATATTAAAATAAATACCTAACTCTTCAATGCCCAGACGTTGACAAACATCCACAAATATCAAGAACATCCAGGAAAACATGAACTAACCAAACTAACTATTGTATAAATAAGGTATCAGTGACCAGTTGTGGAGTAATAGAGATATGTGACCTTTCAGACAAAGATTTCAAAACAGCTGTCCTGAAGAAGCTCAATAAACTTCAAGACAACACAGGAAGGAATTTAGAAGGCTATCAGAGAAACTAAACAAAGAGATTGAAATAATAATTTAAAAAATCAAGCAGAAATTCTGGAGCTTACAAATTCAATTGACAAATTGAGAAATGCATCAGAGTTTCTCAATAGCAGAATTGACCAAGCAGAAGAAAAAATTAGTGAGCTTGGAGACAGGCTATTTGAAAATATATAGTCGGAAGAGAAAAAAGAAAAAAAGAGTAAAAAAGAATGAAGCATGCCTATAAGATCTACAAAATAGCCTCAAAACAGCAAATCTAAGAGTTACTGGCCTTAAAAAGAAGCCAGAAAGAGAGATTTGGATAGAATGTTTATTCGAAGAAATAATAACAAAGAACTTTCCAAACCTAAAGAAAGGTATCAATATTCAAGTACTAGAAGGTCATAGAACACCAAGTAGATTTAACCCAAACAAGACTACCTCAAGGCATTCAATTATCAAGCTCCCAAAAGTCACAGACAAAGAAAAGGTCCTAACAGAAGCAAGAAAAAAGAAAAATAAATAAATATAAAGGAGCTCCAATATGTCTGGCAGCAGACTTCTCAGTGGAAAACTTACAGGCCAGGAGAGTGTCATGACATATTCAAAGTGCTTATGGAAAAAAACCTTAACCCTATAATATTATAGCCTATGAAAATATCCTTCAATCATGAAGGAGAAATGAAGACTTTCCCAGACAAACAAAAGCTGAGGGACTTCATCAACACCAGACCTGTCCTACAAGAAATGCCAAAAGGAATTCTTTAATCTGAAAGAAAAAGACAATAATGAATAATAAGAAATCATCAGAAGGTATACAACTCACTGGTAACAACCCACTTATATCTTGAGTAGAAAGAGTAAAAGACAAACCTCCCAAAAATGCTTACAACTTTTTGAGAGATAGATAATATAAAAAGATATGGATGGAAACAACAAAAAATTAAAGAGATGGGGTTAAGAGCAGAATTTCTGTTATATTTCTCTTTGCTCTTTTGTTTGTAAGCAGAATTGTCGTAAGTTTAAAATAATTGGTTATAAAATGTTTTTTGCAAGCCTCATGGGAACCTCAAATCAAAAAATCTACAACAGATACATGAAAAAAAATAAAAAGCAAGAAATTAAAACACACTACCACAGAAAATCACTTTTAACAAAGGAAGACAGGAAGGAAATACGAAAGAAAGAGAGGACCACAAAACAACCAGAAATCAAATAACAACATGGCAGGAGTAAGTCCTTACCTAACTATAATAACATTGAATGTGAATGGTCTAAACTCTCCAGTCGGAAGACATGGAGTGGCTGAATGGATTAAAAAAAAAAAAAAAAGAGCAAGCTATGTATTGTCTGCCAAGAAACCCACTTTACCCATAAAGATTCACATAGACTGAACATAAAAGGATGGAAAAAGAAACTCCATGCAAATGGAAACCAAAAAAGAACAGGCATAGCTATACTTCTTTCAGATAAAATAGATTTCAAGACAAAACTGTAAAAAGAGGCAAAGAAGGTCATTATGTAATGATAAGAGGTCAGCAAGATGATACAATAATTCTAAATATATATGCACCCAACACTGGAGCAGCCATATATATATGAAGCAAATATTATCAGAGCTAAAGTGAGAGATAGACCCTGACACAATAATCGTTGGAGACCTCAACACTCTACTTTTAGCAATGGACAGATCATCCAGACAGAAAATCAACAATGAAACATTGGACTTAATCTGCACTATAGACCAAATAGACTTAATAAATATTTACAGAATATTTCATCCAACAGCTGCAGAATACACATTCTTCTCCTCAGCTCATGGATCATTCTCCAGGGTAGACCATATGTTCGGCCACAAAATAAGTCAAAATAATAAGTCAAAAAATAAAATAAGTCAAAAAATTCAAAAATATTGAAAGCATACCAAGTATTTTCTCTGACCACAATGGAATAAAACTAGAAATCAATAATAAGAGGAACATTGGAAAATATACAAATACATGGAAATTAAACAATATGCTTCTGAATGACCAGTGGGTCAATGAAGAGATTAAGAAGGCAATTTAAACATTTCTCGAAACAAATGAAAAGGAAAATACAGCATATCAAAACCTATGGAATATAGTAATAAGACAAAAGTTTACAATAAGTGCCTACATCAAAAAAGTAGAAAAGCTTCAAATAAGCAACCTAACAACGCATCTCAAAGAACTAGAGAAACAAGAGCAAACCAAACTCAAAATTAGTAGAAGAAAAGAAATAATAAAGATCAGAGCAGAAATAAATGAAATGGAAACAAAAAAAGAAATACAGAAGATCAATGAATCAACAAGTTGGTTTTTGAAAATATAAACAAAATTGACACCCCATTATCCAGACTAAGAAAAAAGAGAGAATACCCAAATAAATAAAATCAGAGATGAAAAGGGAGACCTTACAACTGATACTGCAGAAATCCAAAGGATCATTAGAGACCAGTCTGCTTGCACAGCCGGCAGAACCGTGAGCCAAATAAACCTCTTTTCTTTATAAACTACCCAGTCTCAGGTGTCCTTTCTGACAACACAAATGGACTAAACCAAGGTGTTAGCAACCTTTCTGTACAGAGAAGGTAGACAGTAAATATTTTAAGTTTTGTAGGCCATAAGGCCTGTGTCACAAACACTTAACTTTGCCATTGTAGCGGGAAAGCAGCCATAAACAATACATAAACAAATGCATGTGACTTTGTTTCAACGAAAATCTATTTACAAAAACAAGCTGTTTGACCCCATTTGACCCATGGCCCACAGGCCATGGTTTGTACATCTTTGCTATTAAAAAAAAAAAAAAAAATTAAGTAGGGACAAGGACTAGGGAGAGCCATAGAAGGAAAGGCTGTCATTTTAAATGGGGAAAGGAGAGAAGGCCTCTGAAGAAACCGATGCTTAGGTACAGAGCTGCAGAAGGGGAGGACTGTGC
>CAUYRT010041582.1:0-22803 GCA_963574885.1 Lepilemur ruficaudatus
GAGTGGATTAATAAAATGTGCTATATGTACACCATGGAGCTCTACTCAGCCACAAAAAAATAATTGTGATATAGCACCTCTTATATTATCCTGGTTAGAGCTGGAACCCATTCTACTAAGTGAAGTATCTCAAGAATAGAAAAATAATCACCATATGTACTCACCATCAAATTGGTATTAAGTGATCAACATTTAAATGCACATATAGTAATAACATTCATCGGGTGTCAGGCAGATGGAAGGGGAGGAAGGGATGGGTATATATACACCTAATGGGTGCGATGCACACCATGTGGGGGATGGACATGCTTGAAGCTCTGACTTGGGTGGGAGCTTTATATGGGCAATATATGTAGCCTAAACATTTGTACCCCCATAATATGCTGAAATAAAATAAAATAAAATAAAATAAAATAAAATAAAATAGACACAACTAATAACAAATAAATCTAGGGTTGAATTAATTCTCCAAATTGCTTTTGAAATATAGATGTTAGTAGAAAATAAATGTCAATAATGATAGATGTCAATGTGGAGGAAAAAATAACTATGTACTGCTGGTGGATTCTTAATGATAACCAGAGATGCTTAGCTGACTTCCTATTATAATCCATGTTTCAAAAACCAAACATCATATGATGATTAATATTTTTTAAATAGTTTATACCTGCTTATATGGGGGGGGGAATCTCACTAGAAAATCCAAACTTCTTATGACTCATTAAATCAGTAGCACTACTATAAATCATAAACATGTTAAAATGAAATAGTTTAATATAGAAACAGCAGGTCCAGCTGTTTAAATATCATATAGCATATGGAGGTTAGTAATTGGACTCACATGCTATCTGTTAAATCATTCATGTTTGTGTTAGAGTGCTATACCTCCACAGGGGAAGGACAAAGCAATTCTTGAATTGCTACTAGGCTAAATAATATTCTTCTAACTTCAGATAAATGGCTCCCAAATTAATGTCTAATTGCTGAATTCAGTGGGTTTCCTTTGAAGTAGAATCTAAAATACATTTTTGCTGGGCAATTTCACTGTACCATTTGTTATTTTCTTTATTTGGGTTTGGATTTCAGCCTAACATTTATTTTTTATTTATTTATTTATTTTTTTGAGACAGAGTCTCACTCTGTTGCCTGGGCTAGAGTGACGTGGCATCAGCATAGCTCACAGTAACCTCAAACTCCTGGGCTCAAGTGATCCTTCTGCCTCAGCTTCCCGAGTAGCTAGTACTATAGGCATGTGCCACCATGCCCAGCTAATTTTTTCTGTATATTTTTAGTCGGCCAATTAATTTCTTTCTATTTTTAGTAAAGACGGGGTTCTTGCTCTTGCTAAGGCTGGTTTCCAACTCCCGACCTTTAGCGATCCTCCCGCCTCGGCCTCCCAGAGTGCTAGGATTACAGGTGTGAGCCACCGCGCCTGGCCTAATTTTTTTGTTTGTATTTTGTTTGTTTATTTATTAATACCCAGGATTTCTACCCTAAAACAAAGTTTATTTAAAATATAATCTTGTTATTAATACTTCAGTAGCCCCCGTGAATATCTGTGGTAAGGATGAGATAGGGAGAAAAGTAAAAAAATGGTGCAAAATGATTTAGTTTCCAAATCATTATAATAAATAAGCAGGTCTCTCTAATGAGAGATGAAAAGTTGTATCCTAGCATTTAGGATATGTGAAAGCTACTGAAAGAGGCACAAAGAAGTCCAGAGTCATATCACATGATGTTGGTGGTCAGAAATTCACATACAGTAGGATGCATCCCAATATGATTATATTTGTTCCCTGAACACAGATTCACTATTACAACTCTCATCAGAATTATTTGTTTTTGTTTTTATTTAAATTCATATTTCTGAGCCTCAACCCAAACTTTTTCATATGACCAGACATCTATATTTATCTAATTTCCCCAGAGAATTTTTACTTAGTTAGCTCAGTATCAACATATGAAAATTATCACACAAGTGGTGGGGTGGGTGGTGGTTAAAAGGAGTCATCTTTGTTAGGAAGGAAAAAGAAGGGGGAAGATGCTACCATGTGACAGTCTTTATTTTAGTGAACATACACCAGGTGAGTAACTTACCCATAACAGATCATCTAGTTCTCAAAACTTATATTCAATGACATGTCATACAAAGTCATAGAGTGCAGATAACTTCTAGGTGGTATTTGGCTTGTGCTGTCAGATTCATTCCTTGAAATAATTCTGCTCCACATTGTGTCTTGAGACGACAGAGGAGGTTTATCTGCAGGCTTCATCACCCAGGTTCCTTCAGGAAAGAGGAAGGGAAAAGTCAGGCTCTTTTTCTCACTTCTTCTGCCTTGGATAGCTTCCCTGGGTTCAGCAGCATCTGAGCCACCTCCAGGGCTCCAGCTTCTGGGGAGGTCTGTTTCCAGCTTCTGATGGATGACCTCAGCTCCTAACTCTGGCACTCCTGTCTTCTCCATTTGTTTCTCTAGTTTTGAGGATACATGATTTCTTATGCTATTAATCTATAGGTTGAATCACTGTCTGCTGTTTGGTTTGTTAGTTTTTCTTCCACTTGTTTAACCAACTCCCTGGACTAAATTTCCTTTACTCAAACACTTAGAATAGTTTCTATTCTGAATGGAAATACAGACTGATACAATCTCCAACATCAACTGATGTTTCCACAGGGATGCAGTAAAACAGATGAGGTATGCCAGTCTCCCTTACATTAAATATCAAATGTGACAGTTTCAGACACACTAAGACAGTCTTTAGAAAATTAACTGTGAATCCATTGCTTACTGAAGGAAATTGAAAGAAAAAGTACTAGGAAAATTGGTTGGAATCATAAAAATCAGAGAGCATATCAGAGAGCAGAAAATGTTTCATATGTTCTGAGAATTTTCACTAAAACTAGAAATATATCCAATTAAACATTACATGTAAAGCATGCAATATGATTTTGCTGATTGAACGGCAACAGTAAGAATATTGAACAGAAAGAAAACAAGTGTATTAATTGGAGATGTTTTGCGAGGCATTATTAGGACTAAAAAAAGTTTTATAACTTCCTGACTATCTGTCTATAGCATAAGACCAAAGAAAATAAAGTCCTCAGTAGGACACTCATCAATTCCCTGTAAGAATAGTTGCAATCTTGCCTATTAAGTTCTCCACCATCCTTTCCTTCTTCCCTTTTGTTGCCTTGGTTGATGTAATCCCTCATTACTTCTAGGCTCACCTCTTGTTTTAGATCCTGCTCCCTTCTTAATAACCTTAGACTCTTTCCAAATTACAAACAAATAAACAAAACTTCCTGCTCCCCACCATCTAGGCTCAGGTATGGTCATCTGATTTCTCCCCAGTCAGAGTTTTTGAAAGTGTTGTCTGTAAGTACTGCCTCCGTTGTGTCTCCTCCTCCTCCATACACTCTTTACAATCAGGTTTATGCCCTAACATTGCACCTAAACTGTTCTATTAAGGTCACTAGTGACCTCTCTGCCACTAAATCTAGTAGACATTCTCTGCATTCATTTTTCATGGCCTCTCAACAGTTTTTGATACCTCTTCCTGATTCCTCTCTTGACTCTGGCACATTCTCTTCTCCTGGCTTCTATACCACTATGGTCTGCTGGTTTCCTTCGAACTTCTCAGGCCACTTCTTACCCATCCCTACTGTAGGTTCATGAACCTTCCTCAGCCATTATGTGGTGGGCTTCCTCAAGGCTTAGCTTTTTAAAACCTCTTTTTCTTTACACTGTGTGTTGTGTCCCTGAGATATCGTATGCTTCATTGCCATCTGAATGTCTTTGCTTCCCAAACATCTCACTCCAACTCCGACTTTGCCTTTGAGTTCCAGACCAGAGGTTAGAGAGGTATCGAAAACCCAACTTTCTTCCTCCTCCCTGCACTAACGTAAGTCTCCTTCAGTATTCTCCAACCCAGAGAGTGGCCATTTTCCTCATGCAGTTTCATGTAAGATAAACCTTAACCTGTCCTGGTCCCTGATCCATCATTAAGATCTGTTTACTTTGTCATCTAACTTATTTCCTTACGAGCATCTAAGGCAACACCTGTGTGTGTCCTCTACTGCACCTAAAACACACAAATTTGTCCATGTCATCTATCTACTTTATCAATTCAATGACCTCTCTTCCCTCTTGCCAGAAAGCAATGGAAAGACACTCACATGGTCAATATGGCCAAGGAGACCCACATTGTCTTGTTATCTCAAGCTTTAAGACCCATGATTTCCTCCCCTTTCTCTGTCCATCTGTCACACTGCAGGCATCAGTTCCTCTATCATGCCAGAGTTCTCCTGCCATACTCTCTCTCTCTGTCCATGCTCCTCTTTCTCTCTGGTCTTGTCCTTACCCCTTGCCTGTGTTAATCCCAACTCATACTTGGATCTAACTCTAGTATTACATCCTCAGTAAAACAGTCCTTGTATCCTTTGTCCAAGGCTCTTTTCTCTCTCTTTTTTGTACTTCTCATTGAACTGTGCTAGTTTCCTTCGTGTCACTTATCTGTAATTGCATACTCCTGAGTGAGATTATTTGTTTACTATATCTCTACCCCTAAAACTGTAAGTTTCATAAGAGCAAATGACTTATTTATTGCATATATCTGTGCTTTTCGGAGTATCTGACATATAGTATTGTCTCAATAAATATTTATAGGATAAAGAGATGAATGTTAGAGCTGGCAAAAATTCTTAGGGGCATAGAATAGGTTTCCTTACTCAAAGATTGAATCTAAATGCCAATGTCATGAGGTTCAACAATATAAGATATCTGATCTGATCTTTGGCAAAAATCCTCTCATTAGACTATGCTCTTCACAAGGAAATTTACCACATTGCTTTTTGTTCAATCAAATGGATACATAGTGCTCATTCCCACTGAACATTTGAGGAGGTCAGATTATCATTTTCTTTGTTGGAAGTTGAAAAAGTACGTACTGTACATGAGACATTCAATCTATTTTTCAGACAATATGCATGTCTTTTAAATATTTAAACCTCTAGATTTTGTCCCATCTCCTCTAGATTGTTCAGTGGCAATTATAAGTAAAACACGATTCTGAATAGTAAATTTAATAAAGTTATATAAGAAGTATTTAATTGCCTGATGTTTAAGCTGGAATAGATTTCCCACCTCACTTTGACTGGTGATCTTTATGATACAGTGTTCTATTTATATGCATTTCAGCAGAAATTGCTAATGAGACAAACCAGACTGGTAGAAATAGCACTAATTTACAAGGCATGAAACAAGGTAATTTTACTTCAGCCCTGCCACTAATGGTTACCACCATTGGCTTTAGTTTTTTCATTTGAAAAACAAAGGGATTGTTTTATAATAACCCAGAATTCTAAACAACCAAATTTTCCATTAAGAGATAAATGAATAAATAAATTATGGTGTGTTCATTAAATGGAATACCATATAGCAAAGATAAAGGAGTTGTACCTAAAAGACAACAATAACAACATAATGGATAATTCTAGCATTTATAATGCTGAGCTACCAAAACAACTAACAAAATAATATATATAACATAACTTCATTCATGTAAATTTTATAATTTTATATGGCAAAACTAAGCTATATTATTTAAGGATGTATGCCTGTATAGCAAAACAAAAAAGAAAGCAAAGGAAGTATACTGGTAAAGTTAAGAGTCATTTCTACTAGTATGAGGGAAAGAGTTTTGATGGGAAATGGATACATTTGGGGGTTTCTTAGCTAAGAGATGGTTACCTACATGTTTATTTTATACTCATTATGTTACATTATACACTTTTTTGTGAACTCTCCTGTTTGAATATTGTATTTATGATGAAGTGTTGATTTTTAAAGAAACATTCATATAATGTTAGACTTTAAATTTAAGACCTTAGCTTAAATTTAAGAGCCATTGAAAGTCTAACATATGAATCCATAAATTGTTTGGCAATTATTCATTTTGGTCAGGCTTTTTAAATGTATATATATGTAGCAGAATATACTTATACAATATAAGCAAAAGTTTCTACATGCTATCTCTGTGGACATGTACATATAATAGTCTTCATATTCTGTTATGGTAAATTTCACTCTCTAAATCTGGGATTTAAAGAAAATTGTCCACTCAGCTGAATTCTATCAGATTCATGATTGGTTTGGCCCACAGAACAGTGGCTTACACAGTGTTTAAATACTTTAGAATTTTGTTACGGACATTGGGAGAATTGGTAAATTTCACAAATTTTACTCAAGTTGACTTCTGTGTTAAAAAAGTTCAGAGATGAGCAAAACTGGGACCTATTCCAAGATGACAAGAACCTGGTCCCTGTTTGGGTGGGGCATGGGACTTTCATCTCTTCTCAACCCCAACACTTCTGTCACTTCCTGTCATCAGTTCCACTCAGCATTAGTGTTGAAGTTTTTGGTGCAGATGGTTTTGTTTGTTTATTTGTTTTGTGTTCTGCTTTTACACACAAGTTGCTTAGAACATTTGTTACCTTTTTGATCCCAATGGGCATTTTAGTTGAGATCTCGGCTATAAACTCTTGTTTGTGTCAATTCTCCCACTTATATTAATCAAGACTCCACCTTTGGAAAGAACCATCTCTTTGTACATTCTGGATAAATCATCCAATCCAAAACGTGTGATTAGCGATTTTAAACTGAAAGAAACAATCCATTTATCCAGAGACTGTCTTTTCAATTGCTGTAGAAAATAAGAGCATTAAATAGTTTAAGCCTTCTTCAAAAAATGTATTAAAATGTATTCTTATTACGACACAGGTTTCTTTCTGAGGAATATTTAAAAACAATGTTCACTAAAGCTACCTGATTTAGTGAGAAGCTTTTTGTCTTCCCTGCAGAGATCTGAGCTCAAGCCCTCCATTCAGTTTTTAATCTTACAGCTTTTATTCTTTTTCAAGACTATGCAATTTGCCAATCCATTGGATTTTGTTTATCACATTTTCTCCAAAAGCCCATTTGTTCATTGATAGTTGCATTCTACGTTAAATCCAAAGTAAGGCTGATTAATGAATATTCAAACTGGCCCCAAGGGGGGTTGTTAGCTTGATAGTTCTATCACATCAACCATATGTAAAATCTACCTTCCAGTTAAATGTGGCTGCTTTTTACTATGTCAGAGATTATTTATTAGCCTGTCCTCTATTTGTCTTGATTAACAGGAAGTTTTTGATCAAATAGGGTTTTCTCATTTCCAATTGCTTATATGTCAGTCTTTTGCTATGGATTTGGCATATTAGTGGTTTCATAGCATTGCTATTTATTTGTTTCATGTTCCCTGTATAGTTTGGTGCACAATAAATGAAACAGAGATGGACAAAGATATCATTTTATAGGATAGTGTTACAAAGGAATAATTCTGTGTTTACAAAACATGCCGGATGTCTAGTTATTGGCCAAAATAAACAATGTATCCATGATCAAGTTATAGCAAATATCATAAAATAACAATTCTTAAAGATATTTCTTGATTCCTCTCCTAAACCCTTTGTAAGGGTCACCCATTACAAAAACACAAGTTGATTTTATGCTGTATGAACCAAGGCATGAGAAGAAAAGTAACAGGAGCTTTAGTCTTGCTGTGAAATAGGTTTTGCTACTTCACACGAAATGTTTAACAACCTTACTGCTGAATTGCTGTCGATGACTCCCTGAACTTGGATGTCAAAGTAGTAACTTACACTTAACATCTCTCTAACACAACTCTGGATTGTCCCCTGTATCTGCTCCTACTCCAGTCTTAAATGTCTCTGTACGTGAGTGTATATACAGTTGTTCAGAACAAAAATTTGTTAAATGAAGATATGTTAGACTCTGCTTTTTTATAAGTTCATTAACAAGTACCTTCAATATATATATATCTACCATTTAGCAATTCTCTCCAGCTCTTTCTATAATGATCTAGTACAATTCTCCACTCTTTTTCACTTAGAACACTATAGTAGTCTCCTAAGTACCTTGCTGCTTGCTTTCTTATCTTTTTGCAGTCATTTTTATCAAGGAGCAGTCAAAGTGGTATTTCTTTAATGTAATTCAATTTTATGCAATTTCTCTGCTCTCAATCTTCCAATGACATCCTATTATGCTCATAAATAACCAAACTCTTTTCTCTTTTCTATAAGATCTTTTATGTTCTGGCTGTTGCCTAACTCTCTGTCTTCATCTTCTACCTTTGTCATGATGTGTGTGTGCACACACATGCTCATACACACATTTGTGCACACATATTTTGCTTACTTATTTACACCCTCACTGGTTTTCTTCCTATTCCTCAAAAATACCAAGTGCATTTCTACCTGAGGGTCATTGTTCCTGCTGTCCCTGTGACTATAAAATTACTTCCCTTGGTTATGCAAGGGACCTGTTCTCTTACTTTATTCAGGTAACTATTTGAAAGTCACCTCTTAAGAAGTATTCCCTGACTATTTTGTTTAAAATGACCCCTTGTAAGCTCTACCTCCATTATTCCCATATATTGACCTTGATTTATTTTCTTTATAGCAGGTAGTATTTCCTGACATTATAATATGTAGTTATTTGTTCAATTTATATCTTCCCCACTAGAATATAAACTCCATAAGATATGAGACTTAGATTTTTACTAAATTGCTAGGACCTAGAATAGCACCCAACTGACACAGAGGGTCCTTAATAATTATGTATTCAATAAATGATTACATAAATCCCTGCAACCTAAAAACCAATTATTCAAAAGCTCACAGAATGAACCATGACCCTACATGAAACTTAGGTGGAAAATAAAAATTTCTTCTACAACAGTGGATTTTTTTTAAAAAATCCTCATTTGCTAATTAATACACAGGTGATTATAACTGGGCCTTTGAAGTACTTTGGATTTTACTCTGCATAAAAGTTGGGTAGCTACCAGAAGATTTTGAGCAGATTTTAGGAGTATGGCATGATCTTTCTTGCCTTTTAAAGTAATCACTATGGCTGCATTCATAAGAGTAGCCTAATAGTAGGAGTGGAAAGCGTAGATGCATAGAGACTCACTTGAGAGATTATTGATGGTCCTGAAGTGAAAGATGATGGCAGGTGACACTAGGTGTTAGTAGCAGAGATGGTGATATGGGACGGCTTCTGGATATGTTTAAAAGACAGTGCTCACAGGAATTTCTGTTGGATTTCATGTGAGATATGGCAGAAAGAGAAGTATCAAGAGTCACTCTACATTTTTAGTTTGAATAACAGGGTTGATGGTGTAGATAACAAATAAGATGGGGAATACTGTGCTGGAACACGTTTGGGTTGGCAGAGATTGATAAGAGTTTATTGTGCATCTAGAGACAAATGCTAAGTAGGCAGTTGGTATGTAAGACTGGAGTTCATGAGCATGATCTTGACTGGGTATACATATGCGGCATGTCTTTGGCATGTTGTTTAATACCTGAAAAAAGAATGGATTACCAAAAGAGTGAATGTAAATAGAGAAATGAAGAGGACACAGTGAGGACACTGGGAAGCTCTAACATTTAAAAAGTAGGTGAAAAGTGGAGAAGCAAGTGCACTAAACTGAGAAGAAAACAACTGAGGAGGTGGCAGGAAATCCAAGTGAGTGTGTTTTCCTGGAAGTCAAATGAAGAAAGAATATCAGAGGAAAGAGGGAATAGCTACTTAACATCTTGCTGGTAATTCACTTAAGCAGATGTTTGAAATTTTCTGTATAATTAGGCAGCAAGGAAATAATGGATGACTTGATCAGAGCAGTTTAGCAGGTGTCATGGGGGTGGGTTTGGGAGAGAAAGAGAAGAGGAAAATTGGAGCTTGTGAGTGTGGTTAAGTCTCTGTGAAGATTTTTGCCAAAAAATGGGAACAAGAATTGGAGGAAGTTGGATAAAGAAAAGTTGTTGTTATTGTTGTGTTTTCAATTTTTTGTCTTGCTGTTCGTTTTTAGATGGAGAAAGTAACAGCATGTTTATGTTCCAGTGGGTGTTATCAGTAGAGAGTGGACAGTGATGATGGAAGAGAGAGTAGGGGAGGGAGCAGGACCTCCGTGACAATGGGGTGACGGGTTCCGTAAAACTTCCCCTCAGCATGGCAGTGGAGTAACTGTTGGACATTATAAAATAATAATAAAGAAACCAACACTCACTTAATATCTCTGTAAATATTCCTAAGGGAATAAACAAGTAAATGAATATTACTTCAGGAAAACCTACAAAAATTTCAGTAAGACCAGCAAAAATCAGTGGCTATTTTAATCTGCTCAGACTTTCATAACACAATCCCACAGACTGGGTGGCTTAAGGAGTAGAAATTTATTTTCTTGCAGTTCTGGAGGCTAAAAATCCAGGATCAAGATACAAGGAGGTTTGATTTCTTCTGAGACCTCTCTCCTTGGCTAGTGATGGGTGTTTGCTTCTTGCTGTGACTATGGTCAAATTTGCTATTCTTGTAAGGACACCAATCATATTGTCTTAGGGCCCACTCATATAAGCCTGTGTTACCTTAATTACCTGTTTAAAGGCCTTTCTCCAAATAAAGTCACATTTTGAGGTCTTTAGGGTCAATACTTCAACATATGAATTTTGGGGAAGGGCACGATTCAGCCCATAACAATGTCATTTGAGCCATAACCCATTCCATAGTTCTGCTAAGGGGACTGATTTTTATTTGGAACAGAAAGCATAGAAAACTCCATGTCTAAGGGTATTTGTTAAAAACAATGAAGATGTTGGTGGAGAGTAATGAAGATGAGCCTCTGAGCTCCATAATATAGCAGATCCTCAGATAACATTATTTCATTCAACATTGGTTTCTTATAACATTGGTGTGGGAAAAAAATGGATCCTTAGCTGGGGCCACTATCTGGGAAAGGGGAAACAGTTAGGAGTAGAAAAGTACAGAGTCAGAGTAGAGAAAAGTGTCTTCAAGGTTTCCCCCCGGTAAGGGAGTCTCTGCAGAGGGACCTGGGACAGGGACCCAATTAAGCGTACTTAGACTGAGACACCTGGGCTAGGAATGCATATATGCATAAGAGCATGGCTGATGAGGGTGCTGAGTCCTGAGCAACTCCCCTTAGAGACTGTAATGCATTGACCATACACCAGCCCTGGTGTGAGGAGGACAGCTTCCCACCATGTGGTCTTCCAGATAAAGCCTTTGAATAGCCTGTCCTTGGACCTTAACAATCACACATTGGTTTTTGGCCAGGAGTTAGGCTCCTCAGCAGTCAAAAAGGGAACCATTAGGCTAGTAGCTACTGGTCCTTGAATGAAGGTAAAAAAATGTAAGTGCTCTGAACTGTGATAGCAGCCTCTAAGACACACATCCAACAGCAAAGGGTAAAAATCTAGCTCGCTAAGGGAGCTCAAGCACAACCTTTCACGAATAAGTGAGTTATGAAACCTCATGGGTTACTCCTAAGTAGACAGGCTAAAAGATTTTTAAAAAATGGAAAAAAAAAAATCTGAGCAGGAACACATCTGAGATACCACATACTGTGGGGAAAACAGACTTTTTGCACAACTAGTTTAGCCAAATCATTAATCAAATAAACAAGTGGTCAAGCAGACAACAAGAAGAAACCCTGTAGTAAGAGAGGAGTAACCAGATTTGCTACAGCGTATTATTTAAAACGTCTAGTTTTCAAAAGAAATTATGAGACATGCAGAAATAGAAAGTAGGTGACAGAAGCCACCACTGAAGAATCTAAATTGGTGGGCTTAGCAGACAAAAGACTTCTTAGCAGCAATTATGAATATGTTCAAAACATGTTCAAAGAACTAAAAGATCCATGAATTAAAGAAGTAAAGGGATATATGATGGCAATGTATTATCAAATACAGAATATTAATAAAAATAAAAATTATTACAAAGAACCAAATGGGAATTCTGGAGTTAGAAAATACAATAAACTAATATTAAAAATTTAGTAGAAGGGCTCTACCATAGATTTGAGCAGACAGAAGAATCAGCGAACTTAAAAATAAGTCTATAGAGATCATACTGAGATCTCTCTCTATAGAGATCAATCTGAAGAACACAGAGGAAAAGAAAGTATGGAGGACAATGAACAGGATATCAAAGAAAGGTGGATGACCATTAAGTATATGAACATGCACATAATGAGAGTACCAGGAGAGCATGGCAATAGAAAAAAAAAAATCAAAGAAATAATGGCTAAAAACAGAGGGACATGTGGAATCATCAGTTTTATGGGCCCTTGAGATTTGTAAATTTCAAGTCAGTGTGGTTGTGTGTGAGTCTCCATTAACGTCCAGTTATGTGGATCCAATTTTAGAAGGAAGAGCTGGATTCAATCACAGTTGTAGCTGTGCCCAGCAAACAGGAAAATGTGAGGGTGGCAAGGGCGGCGAGGGGGTTTACAAGAGTGATTGCGACAGACCATGGGATTTAAACTGGGTAAGGAGAGGGGTTCTCAAGCATCAAGGGAGTGAGGAACAGGGGAAGGTGACAGTATCAATGAATCAGAGGTCTTCATGTGCTACACAAATTTGGGTGTCAGTTAGGGAAAGGTATTAATCACATAGTCACAATTCTGTGTATATGTTGCAGTAATTGGTCATGACAAAGTCTTAGATTTGCTCTTGGAGGGAAAGACTAAGGTATATATCATTAGGATGAAAGAGTTTAGGAAACTAAGAATAATACAAGGTATTGGAAAAATTATGTATGTACGTAGAAATCACCCCAAGTTAAGTCAAATATTTTAATGGGCAGAAGAACTTTTGAGAAATACATGGGAATGATCCTGGGTCTGAGTAGCTGACAGCAATAATTTCCTTTCCAGAAAATGACCATTGAGTCTTACAGGCTAAGCATGCAATTTAAATCTGATCATTTAATGTTCTCTTTTTCTTCAGGCTGTGTGCTTAAAATTTGACTTCTTCAACTGGAATGATAGTTCTCACTGCATAACATAATGCGGCTCCTTTGGCTTGAACCATGTAGAGTTGACACTTATGCTCAGTTCAGTCCCTTTTGGCCTCATAATTTCACTATGACTCTGGGCATATTTTCCTTACTTCTACTCTGTACAATGTTTCCAGTTCCAGTTAAATTTACAGTTTGTAATCCATTTTTTACCTATATTCTTATCTTCAACCTGAATTATTTTACTTATAATACCAGCCAAAGAATTTAACTGCATACAACAGAACATACTTCATTCTGCTTAAGAATACATGTATTTTGGCCAGGCACAGTGGCTCATGCCTGTAATCTTAGCACTCTGGGAGGCCAAGGTGGGAGGATCACTTGAGGTCAGGAATTTGAGACCAGCCTTAGCAAGAGCAAGACCCTGTATCTATTAAAAAAATAGAAAAAATAGTTCCAGGTCAAAGTGGGAATGATTTCAGTTTTTCCCCATTTAGTATGATATTGGCCGTCAGTTTGTCATAAATGGATTTGATCATTTTAAGGTATGAGCCACCAATGCCTATTTTGTTAAGACTTTTTATCATAAAGCCGTGTTGGACTTTGTCAAATGCTTTTTCTGCATATATTGAAAGAATCATATGATCTTTGTTCTTGCTTTTATTTATGAGGCGAATTGTATTTATAGATTTGCAAATGTTGAACCAGCCTTGCAAAAAAAGAAAATTACAGACCAATATCCCTTATGAATATAGATGCAAAAATCCTCAACAAAATTTTAGCTAATAGAATTCAGCAGCATATCAAAAAAATAATTCATCACCACCAGGTGGGCTTTATTCCAGGGATGCAAGGCTGGAAAGCTATGTTTTTGGTAAGGGCTTCTCGTGAGATGTTTGTGGAATCATACCACAAAGGTAGAAACCCAGCTTCTTGTCAAGTCCAACTACAATCCCAGCACCAATCACTGTGAGTTTATGTGTGCACACGCATCAGCGTCTACTTGCTTATCCACCTCTGGGAGACATTTTCAGCCAATGTTCCATGATAATTGTACCTCATCTGTAGCTTTACACTCAGAATTCTGCAGTGTCCTACAGTAGCTCTAATGAATCCCAATGCCTGATCTTAATCCCACTACACATATGTTACAAATGAAGAAAAACAATTAACTATCACAAACTCTCTTAGGGATCTAAAGGCAGAGAAACTTCAGGGGTTCATTAAAAGTTGACTTTTCCATCAGGAGCCTTCGAGGTTTCTTATCTGGATGATGCAACACCAGGAAAAGTTCCTCTGAGTTGATGTCATTTCAGAGACTACTACTATGAAAACTTTATTTCAAATGCATTTCAGCCATGGCTTCTCCAAAGTCAAATTCACTGATGATTTGATCCAGCACAAGCAGGAAATAGTATAGAAGGAAGTATTTTTGACCATGTTCATTTGGGTACAGAACCTTCCCTTTCCAAAATCTGAATCTCTGCTTAATGAATGGCTTTATTGTTTTAGTTAGTGTTATTAATATATAGCACATATCTAACATATAATGTATGTTTATACATCATACATATTATTACATCTAATGTAAATGTCTGATACTGAAATAGGTATACGGTGTCTTTAACATATGTGGCTCAGAGTTTTGGTAAATCATCAAATAGCAGTCATATGACCCCAAGTGAGCTGTTCATCACTACACACCACAAAAACAGAAAACCATGCATTAATTCCAACAAGAAGATACATAGAGCCTAGATGGAGAGAAAAAACATGGCACCTGGTAGGTCTTCATTTGAAATGGCCTCAACTCCTGAGGAAGTAAATAAAATTAAGGTCATTAAACAGGAGTCAGATGAGACAGCATTCTATTTAATATTTAATTAACTTTTAATTTGTAAATTATTTAGCATTTTAAAATTCTAGATATAGGGATAAAAAGACATGGTTCATGCGCTAGAGGAGCTTATCATCTAATAGAGACAGCTCCCCTACTGTTGGTTCTTCCTCTCTTCCTCTCTTATATTTCACCTTTTCCAGGGCCCTATGCACTTTCTTTTCTTCTTTAGGGGCTTGGTGAGCTCATCTGTTCAACATCTTCCTCTATAAGGATGGCTCCCAAATGTATAACTTTAGTTCTCATATTTCTGTTCAGCCCATAAACTGGTATACAGTCATTTTACTAGATATTTCCAAGAGGCTGTCTTGTGGTCAATCCAAATGCTAACTTCAAAGCTGAGCTCCTCTTCTCTTCTGCAAAAACAGATATCTCCTCAGCTGCCTCCATTTTTTTAAGTGGGCATAAGCATTGGAAAGGAACTACATTGTAGTATCAATAAGGTGACCACCTGTCAATTTCCCTAGAACAGTCCCAGTTAATGCTTTTTGTTCTGGCAAAATTATTAGTAGCTCCTTCTTTCTGTCTCAGATATATACTGGTGAATGATTATGGTCTTCCCTAAGTATTCAGAACATGAACTTCGGAATCAGGCTAACCTCAGTACAAATCCTGGCTCTACCTCTTACTAGATGTGTGACCTTAGGAAGTTGTTTAAACTCTCTCTGAACTTCAAGACCCTAATCTTAAAATGAAGATAATTACCATACCTCAAAGGATTGTTGTGATGAATAAGTAGTGCTGATTACAGCACTTAGAAGGCAGAAAATGAAGTAGTTTAAATAATATTAGCATTCAAAATTATCTCTCTTAATAACAATAGCGTTTTCTATAGCTAGTGGTGTCAGAATAGGCTGAAATAGAGAACAGCAAGCCGGGAGATCAGCCAGAAGACTTTCCACAATAGTAAATACAGAAAGAAATGAACAGTATAGGAGACATGGTAATGGAATAATTAACATGATTTGACATCTCAATAATATGGAACAGAATGATGGAAAGAGGCACAAATCAAATTTGACTAAGATTTCGAGCCCAAGGAATCAGGAGTAGGATGACATAAATGAAGAATCAAAGAGTGAGCAGAGTAATGAACTGAATTTTAGACAAGATCATAGAGTGCTGGCAGAACCTTCAAAAGCAAAGATCAGAAAGAACTTGACAATAAAAGATCAGAGCTTGGAAGAAAAGACATAGAGATGCAAATTGGAGAATATAAGCACAGAGGTGATCACAAAAAGCAGAGGAATAGTGAATTGCTCCAAACAAGTATGTTGAAAGAGAGAATAATTGAGATTTAAGGACTGAAAGTTTTCCCGAAAATGTCAAAAAATGGGAAAAGGAAATTGACCAACACAAGTGTTTGAAAGGATGTGCAGCATCTAAAAACAGGCTTTGGAGTCACACAGCCCTGGAATTAAACTCTGACTCCACCGCTCATTAGCTGTGTGAATTTGGGAAAGTTGCTTAACACTGTCTAGACTCAGTGCCTCTATCTGAAAAACAGCAATAATAATACTGAACCTGAAGGCATCTGTGAGGATTAGATGAGACCTTAGTAAATATTCAACTTAGCAAATAATTATGGAGTTAATAAATTATGTAAATGAAGTTTTACAAATGACAAAGGAGAGCATTTCAAGGGTGAGGAATGGCTATATTCCTGAGCAGTCAAGAGGAAGAACTGAAAATAACTTTGAACTAGATCATTGTCTTGCACTCCTGTTCACTCATGCTTACATAACTCTCTTTATGTGGTTAGTCTAAAAGAGATTTCTACTATTAATTGATTATTTCAAGATTATATTGTACAAGCCCCAAATGGACAAAAAGCACCTTCCAGGAAAAATCTATATTCTATAACTTTTGTATACATTAACACATCCAGCATCTAATATAGTGATGAACACATTGTAGGTGTACCTTAAAGTCTTATTGAACACACCTGACTTTCACATGAATACCCTTAAATAAAAATCCATATATTGCAAACCTGTAACTTCAGCGATGGTCCTTTATTTTCTGAAGTAATGCACCAGGGGTTCCTATAGTCATTTGGTGAACCTCTTTAGCTCTTCCTCCCAAAAAATAGAAATATAACTAGTTTTATAAAATTGATTTGAGGCTTTGATATGCTAGTATTGGTGTTTTATTGACACTGATGCCAGATAATATATGCCTACTGGGTGAGACTTCCAAAGTCAAGGTATTTACATAATTGCACAGAAACTTACCACAAACATAATGGAAAGAAATGGATTATAGACTGTCCCAGGGCTCATCTTTGGTACAAGTAGCTACACAAAGATCTTCAAAATAAAATTCTTATTTTAAGCATTACATTGCAAGAACATATGTGCTATTTCATAAAGCAAAACCTGCCTGTACAATACTATAAAATGTAAAATTTCCCAAGAGTAAAAAAATAAACCAAGATTGTGTGACAGATTGAAATAAAGATGGGATTGAGCAAGAAAAAACTAAAATGGTCTTCAAGTACAAGGTATGTGGTTTGAGAGGTAAGGAGAAAGGGAGATGATTCTAAGCATAATAGAGACATCTCCAGGGAGAAGAAAATTTTTTAAAAAACAAAAGCCTTAGATAAGCAGAGAACAAGGGTTGAAGGGACTGTTTCCAGTTTATAAAGACCTTTACTGAGAAAGAAAGCAACACACTTTCTCTGTAAGGTGTTCCAGAATTTCACAAAGCCTTCTTTCAAGAACTTTATTTTGGTAGCTAGTTTAAATCAAGAAGCACTATGTTATCGTGGAAGGAGGCAAGTCTAACAATTTGGCTCTAGCTTGTATTGCCTTGAACAAGATATTAAGTTTTCTTTACCTAGTATTTCCCCTCCTATAGAATAGCAACGATTAAACTCAATTTACCTATGTGGTGATTTTGAATCAATCAAGTCAGGTGTTGTTAAATCCAATAAATACTTTTTGGTAATATTAATATTTTACCTGATGCTGTTGACTCCTTGAACTATTCGTATCCCTTCACTTTCAAGACACATGAACTTCCTGGTTTTCCTCCAACTTCTGGCTACTTCTTTCCAGTCTCATTCTCCTGCAAGACTTTCCTTCACTTGCCCATAAATGTTGATGGCCCACTGATCATCAACCGTCTTCCTCTCATCCTACTTAACTTTCCCTGAGAGAGATCTACTCCCATGCCTTGAATGATCTGGCCTGTTGAAAGTCAAATCTATAATTCCAGCATAGGTTTTTTTTAACCCGAAATACCAACAACTTACTGGACATCTCCACTTGAATGTCCCACGGACACTTAAAACTTAGCATATTGAGGCCGGGCGCGGTGGCTCATGCCTGTAATCCTAGCACTTGGGAGGCCGAGGCGGGCGGATCGCTCAAGGTCAGGAGTTCGAGCAAGAGGGAGACCTTGTCTCTACTATAAATAGAAAGAAATTAATTGGCCAACTAAAAATATATAGAAAAAATTAGCCAGGCATGGTGGCGCATGCCTATAGTCCCAGCTACTTGGGAGGCTGAGGCAGGAGGATCGCTTGAGCCCAGGAGTTTGAGGTTGCTGTGAGTTACACTGACGCCACAGCACTCCAGCAGCACTCCACTTTGAGACTCTGTCTCCAAAAAAAAAAAAACTTAATCTTATTTTATTATCTTCTGTCTAAAATTTCTCCTCATCAATGTTACTCTGTCTCAAAATATGGCACCATGTTCCTAGTTTCTCAATCCCCTCCATCAATATCCAAATTATATTGATTTTACCTTTTAAATGATACATGCCAGTTGCCCAAAAATCAATGTGCTGAAAGCTAATTTACCAACAGGCCAATTTGCTGACAGCCAAATCACTGAGTACTCAATTTGTAAAATGATCAGTCTGCTAAATTTAGTTTAACTTTTTTTCATAAGTAATATGTGTTTATTTCATAAAATTAGAAAATATAAATATAAAACACAAAATTAAAATTACTCATATTTCCACAACTCATAATCAGTTAACATTCAAGTGCATATTGCTCCATATATTTCATGAATGCATTTAATTTTCACAGTATTGTTTTTCTGATAAAAATAGATCATGTTATATATAATATTTAAAGTTTTTCAATTAAAAAATATTAAAATATTTCATATAAATAAATAAATTAAACATCATTCTTACAGGGTGTGTGTATTCTTTTGACAGGAGATGCATAATTAAATCTATCAGTTCTTCATTGACAATTTTTATGTACAATTTTTCACTCTGTTAATGTTGAGAATGTACATTTTTTGCAAACATAACATTATTTTCTTAAGATAAATTCCTGAAGGTGCAATTTTGTATCTAAGAATGTGCTCTTTATTAAGGCTTTTCATACTTGCTTCTGAGGTATACATACAGGTTTATGAATATAGACCCTACATGTAATATATGAGAGTGCCTTTTTCCCCACACCCCAGCTAAAAATGGATATTATTCAAAAACTTATCAACCCAATTTGGTTCTGAAAATGGCATGTTACTATTTTAATCACATTTCTTTGGTTACCAGTGATTCTGGACAATCAGCAATTTTGTTTGTTGGCCATTTTTATTGTTTCCATTTTAAATCTACTTTATTGATTTAACTACAATAAATTATTAAATACAATACAAAATGCATGTATTGTACATGAACAATGTCCACGACCAGGAAAAGTCCCCTTATGTATCTTTGCATTCAATCACCCTTCTATCCTAGAGCCCAGGCAACCACTGACTTACTATTTATCTGTATTGATTAGTTTGCCTGATGTAAAATTTCATACAAATGAAATTCTACAGTATTTACTCTTTTGTGTCTGGCATCTTTTGCCCAGTACATTCCTTGAGATTCATCCATATTGTTGCAAGAATCAGTAATACATTCCTTTTTTATTTTTGGGGGAACAGAGTTTGACTCTATTGCCCCAACTAGAATGCAGTGGTTCAATCTAGCTCACTGCAACCTCAAACTCCTGGGCTTAAGTGATCCTCCTGCCTCAGCCTCCTGAATAGCTAGGACTATAGGCACACACCACTATGCCTGGCTAATTTTTCTATTTTTAGTAGAGACAGTGTCTCACTCTTTTGCTCAGGCTGGTCTCGAACTCCTGGCCTCCAGTGATCTTTCCACCTCAGCTTCCCAGAGTGCTAGAATTATAGACATGAGCCACTGTGCCCAGTTGCCATTCCTTTTTATTTATGAATAGTAATTTGTTGTATGAATATACCCACAAATTTGTTTATCTGTTCACTTGTTGATAGGCATTTGGACTGTTTCTGATTTGGCCTTTTATGAATAAAGCAGATATAAGGATTCATGTACAGAACTTTTTGTGAACATATATTTTCATTTCTCCTGCATAAATACTTAACAGTAGAATTGCAGGGTCATAGGCAAGTTTAACTTTAAAGAAACTGCTAAACCACTCACTTGTCTTAGTCCATTTTGTGCCATAACAGAATACCTAAAGCTGGGTAATTTATAAAGAAAAGAGCTTTATTTGGCAAATAATTCTTTCTGGAGCCTGAAAAGTCCAAGAGCATGGTGCCAGCATCCTCTCAGCTTTTGGTAAAGGCACATTCTCATGAGCACTAATTCAGTCTCAAGAGTGGGAGAACACATTACCATGAGAAAGACACCAAGCTGTCCACAAAGGTGGAGCCCCCATAACCAAAGCACCTTCAATTAGGCGCCCCCTCTTATGGGTTCCACATCCCTTCTTTGCCACAGCAGTAATTAAGGTTTCAACATCAGTTTTGACAGGGACACTCAAATTATAGCACCACTTTACAAAGAGGTTACTCAAGTTTACGTTTCCAACAGCAATGTATGAGAGATTCAGTTGCTCTACATCCTCAATAAAACTCTATTTTGTCAGACTTTTTTAAATTTTAACAGTTATAGCAGATATAAGTGTTACGTCAGTGTGTTTTCATTTTGCGTTGACCTGATATTTAATAATAATGAGCATCTTTTCATGTGTTTCTTGATCATTTGCATATCATCTTTTATGAAGTAACTATTCCAAGTCTGGGGCTCAATTTTAATTGGGTCATTTGTCTTTTTGATTAGTGAGTTATAAAAGAGCTCTTTATATATTCTGAATGCAAGTTCTTTGATATATACATTGAATATTTTCTCCCAATCTGTCTTGCCTTTTTATTTCTTTAATGGTCTATTTCAAAGAGTAAAAGTTTTTGTTTTTAGCCTAATTATCTTATTTGCTTCTACGATTAATGCTTTTTTGCCTAATCTAAAATCTCTTAGTCTACCCCAAAGACATGAAAATTTTCTGGTTTTTCTTCTAGAAGTTTTAGAGTTTTTGCTTTCACCTTTGGATCCATTATCTATTTTTAAAATTCTTTTTCTTAAACTTTTTAGAATGAAAAATTTCAAACTGAAAGGGGCAGCCTTGCAAAAATAAGAGGAAAATACCTAACCTACAAGTTTCCCAGTAATAGTTAAAGATTAATCCTATGAGTTCTCTCACTAACAGGGACCCTGCAAGAGTTCTGTTTTATACAACTTCTGAAAAGAGCTGAATGGACAGAAAAGAGATGTAAATCTCTCTCTTTCAAAATTGTTTTGAGAATCTGCTTTTACAGAGTTCCTGAGTAAACAGGAGGAAAACAAATTACAGTCTCAACCACATCTACGGGACACAATCACATCTCCTGTGATAATCCCTTCTCCAAGGAAAGGCAAGAAGCCAACTCTTGGACTTTGATATCCTTGCAGTTTGTATTCTTGCAGTTTTTATTATCTACCTGCTGCCACTTTTGTTATCAACTGACAGTCATCACTATTTTGTTTTCTTCTCTTCATCCCCCTTAAAATCAGTGAGCCACTTGGCCTCACTGCTGGCATCTCCCTTCTCTTCTTGGGGATGCCACACCTTGCCCTGCTCTCTTCCCCTCCTCCCCCAACCCCGTACCCCCTGCCTTTCTCTCTCTCTCTCTCTCTCTCTCTCTCTCTCTCTCTCTCTCTCTCTCTCTCTCTCTCTCTCATTCTCTCTGTCCTTCTAAAGGATAAAATAAACGTTTTTACCATTATATATCTTAATCTCTGCATGAGAAATATTTCTCCACCTGCGCCATGAGCACCTACTAGGCTTTCCACCCTAACACAAACATATACAAGTACAGAGAAGAGTATACTAAAGTCTCATGTACCAACACCCAGCCCCAATTATCAACATTTTGTACTTCTTATATGATCCATATCTTCAACCACCACATTTAAAATGTTTTAGCCATTATTTCTTCAAATAATTTTTCTGTCTCCTCCCTTCCTTCTAGGACCCTAATTACACATTTGTTAGACCATTTGATATTGTTTCACTGATTATTGAATCTGTTCATTTTTTTCCTCTGTGCTTTAGTTTTAATAGTTTCTGTTGCTCTATCACTGATCTGTTATTAAGTCCATTCAGTACATTTTTATTTCATATATTGGAATTTTCATCCTTAGAAGTACTATTTCATTCTTTTTTGTATCTCTATTTTTATTTCTGTTATGTTTACATTTTCTTTTAAATTCTTGGGGAAATATATAATAACTGGTTTAAAACTCTAGTCTCTTCATCTGCACCCGAATGTTTGTGGCAGCACAATTCACTATTGCTAGGTCATGGAAACAACCCAAGTGCTCGTCAATTCATGAGCGGATTGTTAAAATCTGGTATTTGTTCACAATGGAATATTACTCAATTTTAAGAAATGACAGTGAGTTAGCACCTCTTGTATTATCTTGGATTAAGCTTGAGCCCATTATTTGAAGTGAGGTGACACAAGACCCGAAGAATGGGCCCCACTTGTACTCACCATCAAATTGGTATTGACTGATTAACACTATGGTGTTCAAAGGGTGGGAGCGAACACTGGGGAATTGGGGGTTGGGGGGTAGACCCAAGTCTGAGCGACATGGGGGGTCACTGTGGAGGGGTGGGATATGCTTGAAAAGTAGTTGGGGAGCAGAATTAGGGGTCTCAATAGGGGAAAGGAATTCCTCAAAAACTGATTCATGTGATTAACTGTA
>CAUYRT010041583.1:0-12358 GCA_963574885.1 Lepilemur ruficaudatus
TGACAGAGTAGGTTTTTGAATGTAACAAGATAAGTCAACTTGAGTGGTAATATATTTTGGGAAATCAGCTCACTACAAATTGTGACTGTAGACATTGTACTGTAAATGCTTTGTAGTTTTCCCCCAATAAAAAAAAAATAAAGAAAAAAAACTGTTACATAGTAAAGTTTACTTTGTAACTAGAATAATATAAGCCAACATAAGAGTTAACAAAAATCCTCAATTATGTATTAGGAATTGGTAGCTGTCTTTTTCACTTTATAACTCCTCTTTTTATTTGCTGAACTATTGTGAAATAAATTACATACATCATTACATTTCATCTCTATGTGCTTCCAATGTGCATCTTTACAAAAATAGGAACACATACATCTAAAATAACATAACTACATCTGAAAATAATAATTCCTTAATGTCATCCAATCCTCCATCACTCCTACATTTTGCCAGTTATCTCCAAAACGTCTTTTCTAATTTGTTTGTCTAGTAAACAATTTTAAATGGGAAAACAATTACTGGATTGCTTTCTATATAATCTGAACATTATTTAGCCATTTCTAAGCAATTAGTTTTATACCAGTTGGCTAGCAGAGCAGGACAAATGGAAAGGGCAAGGGAAAGACCTGGCCAGAGCCGGCTGTCGCGTTGGAACAGACGGCAAGAGCGTGCTGTTCGTTCGTGGGAACTGGTGCTTCTGCAGTTGGACTCCAATGTCACAAGACCGGGAGTCATGCTTTTAGAATTCATTTCAGCAAGCAATAAGGTGACGGACAATAATATGAACATGGGAATTGGCAGTATAGAACAGAAAATTCATGATTATCTCCATAGAAAGAAACTGGTATGATAAATTATGCATACAATTATGCAACTGGCTGATTTTGCCTTTCATTTCATGAAGTTCCAATGAAGTGTACATATTCAGTTTGTAAACACATTCAAATAGACAGGATACTTCCTAGGAGGTGGAAAATAGCAAAGCACAGAAAGCAAAGTGGCTACTTTAAAAAAAGCTAGTTTATTGATATTTTCTTTGGAATGACCGAATGACAATTAAACTAAATAATTAAGCACCAGAAAGATGCAAAGGAATAAAATTTTAGTAAGGTCGATGTAGTTCAATTTTTAATCTTTTATTAGAAAATGATACGGCAAGGGGTAAGAATCGTTGGCATGATTTATGCTATCACAAGAAAGCAATTGGTTTGAGTCTGGAAGCTAGAATCAAGTCACATATTTTGAATATTCTTTCTCAGTGCCCTTCCTTGTTGCAAATGGTAGACATTTTCAGTCTAAACATTCCTTCTGAGTGATCTTATTCATTATGTGTCAACTACATTAGGTTTTCTTATTCAAGAAGTATAATGAATTCAGGTAATTAATTCAAGAAATATAATTGAGCACTTACTATCTGTCAGGCATTTTATTTTAGGTACTAGGAATTAAACAAGACACACAAAAATGTTTGTCCTCATAGTGTTGCATTCTAGTGGGAAGAGAGAGAAAATAACCAAGATAAACATGTGACACATAGAATATGGGATGGAGAAAGATAAGTCAGGAAGGCAGAAAGGGAGTTCTGGTGAGGTGGGAGTGGAGAGAGGAGTCACGATTATAAATTGAATAGATGGGGAAGACTTTATTGCACCAGCTGTCCTTTTATGGGGCCGTATTCACCAGAGGAGAGGGAAGTTTGTCATGTTTTGCACAAAGGCTCGAATGGGCTAACGCTGGCTTTGGGGAAGCAGTTCAAAATCATTGTATTGACTGTGACTTTCACTGACTGGGATGAGAAACCACCTGACGGCTGCCAAGTTCAGGCTTTCATTTCTCCTAAGTGAGAGACTAGAGGCATCCTCCGTTCTTTTTTAGGTTTTGTTCTTTTTTTTTAGAGACAAGGAGGACTCGCTCTGTCACCCAGGCTGGAGTGCAGCGGGGCAATTAATCAAAGCTCACTGCAGCCTTGAACTCCTGGCTCAAGCGTTCCTCTTGCCTCAGACTCCTGAGTAGCTGGAATTACAGGCACGAGCCACTGGCACCTGGCCACATCCTTCATTCTTCCCCTCTCCTTTCCCTCTCACATTGAATGGATGCCGAGGTTTTGTTTATTATACTCTCAACACATTTCCCAAATGGGTTACTACTTACCCATCCCTCCTAGTATGTATTTTCTTCCCTACTTGCAAGAGATATTGAAACAATTTTCTAAAAGGTTTTTATGTCTCTCGCATTACCTGCAATTAATCTGTTTATGTAGTGAAAAGAACATGGATTGTGGAATCAGATATTTCTGAGTTGGCACATTGGCTTTCAGACTTACTGTGGGACAAGAGAAAAGGTAATTAAAGCTGTATGAATTTACACTTTCCTCACCTGTCAAAATGGGACACAATATAATTACCTAATTTATAAGTTTGCTGATAGAATTAAATGAAATAGCACTTAGGTAATTTACGGCATTAAATCATGCCCAACTAATGTGAGTTTCCTTCTTCCTCTTGTATTTCTAGAGTAATCATTCTATCATATAATGGAAATTTGATTGTGTTATTTTGTTGTGAAAAAAAATTCAAATATATTTTCCCTGACTGTAGAATAGAAAGCAAATTCCCTACTATGGCACGAAAGGCCTTCAATGATTTAGCTCTTTTCTTTCTTATCTCCTTCTACACTCGGGCATAGCTGACGGGTCTGGGTTCTAGTAACTCCACTGGTGCCTAAACTCATAAGACTCCATTTCTAAGACATGCAGCATCCTAAAAATGGGCTCTAAGGCTTACTTTACCAGCCACTTACCAAAAATCCATTTTCTTTTTTGTCATGGTAGAAATTTACCAGCTGTAAGCAATATCTGTGTTGCCTTTCTCCATACACCCATTTAGACTATATGTTCCAATCCTCTGCATCAAGATGGGGCCATGCTCTGAGTGCTGGGTAGCAGAAGGTACAAACAAGTGACATATGCCATTCCCATGCCTGGCCCTAAAGTCTGACTTACTTCTCCATGCTCACGTTCTCTTTCCCTGTCCGCAGACCAGATGTGGACAATACAGTGAAGGACTCTGAGCCTCTAGTGGAGCCGTGAGATGACAGGAGTTTGAATCCCAAAATGATTACATGAAGCAGTGCTCCCACCCTCCAACTTACATTGAACTATAACGTAAATAAGGAAGGAATATTTTTTGAGTGATAATTCATTGAGATTTTATTACTGAGTCTAATAACTGTTAGCCTGCCAGATTAACACAGAAACCAAGGGTACAGGTTGCTGATGTAATAAAACCTAAAGAATGTGTCATTGCTTCCATGGTTAAGCAATGAGCTATTATACAAAGAAACAGACGTAACGGGCTGACGGTTGAAATCCATCCTTTACTATGGCAAACTAGTTGGTAAAAATGTAATAACTACAAAAATGTGCTAATCAGAAAGGCAGACCACAAGCCTACAAATACTACAACTATGAAGAGAGGTTGGAAAACAGAACATTGTTCGTAAGTATAGGCTGCTGTTGCATGAGTTGGGCAAGGTATTACAAGAAAGGGAAGAACTCAGGGAATAGTTGGTCTATTTGTTAGTGGAAAAGTAACAAGAGAGATTTGGGGCCTTTCTAAGGTGGGAAAGCCAATTGATTCTGCACTCCAAAGAGTAAGAGACACAAACAATGAGGTTATCAAAAGGCTTTGAGCACTGAAGACCCAGTGAGACTTTCAGTGGAAGTGAGTTACTCCGCTGCGTAGAGAAATCAAATTAAAGGGACCTTCCCGTGAAGGCCTGTTGTTCCGGCTGGCATTGTGGTGTCCCAACAGGTTGGGAGAGGAGGTTTGAGGATGGGAAAACAGAGGTAACACCAAGTCTAGGAAAGCACTTTGAGTGTGGTTACTGGCATATGACAGTGCCCGGAAGCAAAAAGGTCAGAAGCCTACTGAGCGCTTGCAGGGCTTGTGTTGCCCACAAAACTAGGCTAAGGAAAAGTGGCCTTTGAATGTTCAAGCTATGAGACATGTTCAGACCACTACGCTTACTCCAGAAGTAAATGGGCTGTGATAGCTGGGCGTTCCCAGAGGATGGCAGCCTCCTCCAAGGAGAATAATGGCAAATAAAAAGTTACTCCCAGGAAACAGAATCAGGGTCTAATCTGGAATCTCTACCAAGTGCCAGGCAAACAATCTTCATTCTCCATGTGGCCCAGGAGACTGTCAGAGTCACCACAGCCAAGAAACTACTTCCATGCTTCAAATGGGCATATTCAGTATATACTCCTGCTCCACAGTGCAGATATACTGTTGGTGGGGAGAAGGAAGATCCAAATTAACCTGTCTTCTCCCTTCCCATGACACTACCAGGAGCAGCATTTGTGCATGAGGACTGCACACCTCCTGGAGATTCCAACTTGGAGGCAGAAGCAGAGACTGGATGGGACTTTGGCTGTCTCCTTTCGGGGGAGTGGCAAAGGGATTATTATATGTGTGGAGAGTAAAAGGGATATTCAAAATAGAAGGGTGTCGAAGACTGGCTAGCTGTTCACAAATATCTATTTCACCTGGCAAACAGCTAGACATTACCTCCCAGCCTTTTCACAGGCAGGGTGGCGTGACTAAGTTCTGCACACGTGACTGTGGGTAGAAGCGACGTCTACCGCTCTCGGGCCTGGGTCCCCCACGGGATTCGCTCTCCCTTTGTTTCCTGGCCACTGCAGAGGATCAGGCAGAAACCCTGAGGTCCTGGGATATTGCTGAAGCACCATAAAGAAGAAAGCAGATCTTCGAATGACTGCATGCCGCACAGCCTCTGTGATCTTCCTCATTGCCAGTGACCAGCAGAAGCAAGAAGGAAACACAACTGTGATAAACCACTGAGTTGTTTTGGGTTTTTTTGCATAGGAGTTAGATAGATTATAATAATTTTCAACTTCCCTTAGCATTAATTCTGGCTCTATGACTGAGGACTAGCAAGTGGAACATAAGTCGGTGTGAAACATGCCGTTTCTGGGCTAGCAGATCTGACCCTCCAAGGTATCTTGCCCCTTCTGCTGCGTGCACGTGAAAAGCAAGCTCGCCCTAGGAGGCAGCAGGGCCCACGAAAGGAGTCTAAGTCTCTGAATCATTGTGTGGAAAAAAGCCACCTTTCAACCAGGAACATCCATTGTATTGATTAAGAGGTAAACTTTTGGATGTTTTCATATACATTTCTAAGTCTTTCTGTATGTAATAGCACTTGGCATTTACCCTAAATAATAAATGGGCCATATTCCTTTATATCTCTATTGCTTCCATGTTATTCAGTCAGTTTGGAACATCCTTTTCTGACTTCTTTACCTGAAAACTCCTATTTAAACTCTAAAATTCATCTCAAATGTCAACTGCTCTCCGAGCTTTCCTTAATTCCTGAGCAGTTACTTTATTCTTTTCTCCAGGATAACTGGGAATTTCATATTATTATCTTTATATTATTCAATTATAATCATTAATTTGTGCATCAATTTTCCCTCCTTGACAGTTAACTCATAGAGTGCGGGAGTTTATGTTTCTCTATTTCTAACATGCCTCACACAAAGTAGACAATGTGTGGTTTCCAAATGTACAAAATCATTTGCATTGAAATATATTCTCATTGATTAAAGTTGCTGAAATGTTTTATGAGTACCAAATATATATTGAATAAATATCAAACAAAAAATATAGTCTAAAAGCAAACCTCATTAAAACAGATTCAGCTTTGGAACAAACAGAACAAATGATCTGTCTGTGTCAATTTCAGTGTATTGAAATTCTAATAATGTCATGATCCTGATGGAAAAGGATGAAGAACGCTATAATGGAGATTTTTCTTCCCACTCACCTCGGGTTAAGAAGGGATTTTAATTATTCCTACACTAATCTATTAATTATTCACAAGCCTCATGATCTGAGTGCTCCATCTCCACCCCATCAGAGTCAGGTTTCAGGCCTGCCCAGGCTTTTGCTTGGTGGGGGTTGTTAAATGCAGTCCATTTCGTCTTTTGCAGAAGTTTCTCACCACCTTTTTCAAGGTCTTGTATGACTGAATAGAAATCTGTGTTTCATCAAATAAATTCCAAATGTGAGACAAAGCCATTTTAGAAAAAGTTAATTGTATTTTCAACACAGGAACACAACTTATATTTCCATTGGGTTCGTTCATGTATGGCTCACTTAGATTTCTAAAAGTCTTCTGTTTTAAAATCTGCCATAATAGTTAACAAAATTGAGCATCAATGATATGATTCAGATGTAATTATAGTGATGGAATTCTCAAGAAGTTTTATTTTAATTATAACATAGTATGTGGATATAGTGACAGGGACACAGATTTAAAGTAAATAGTTCATTTTCTCTTGATTGAAAATGCCTCTAAGAAAATGTTGTCATCTGACCAATTCTGTTTGTGCATCAGAATCTATTTCTGGATAATATGATCAGGGTGGAGCACCAAAAGGCTACTAGGGTGTGCCACAATGCCATGAGTTTATCAGTTCAGGCTTCCATATGTCACTATTCTCATTTTTTTCTGTATATACTTTCTTAATACATGGGATAGAGCTCTTATTAAGTGTTGTATATTAGATCACTTTTAAGTGACAGCTCTCAATTGTATATATATTTGTAAATGTCAGAAAGCTAATAAATATCTGACAATACTTTGACCAGTTTGCCTCTATCCTTTGTACCTATGATTAACTTCTTATGAGATGTGACTATTGAATTCTACATGGTATTTTGAAACGTCACTGTTTTCTGCAAAAATAAACTTAAATCTGAGAGATTAGCTCAGCTAAGCCATACACTCACTGCAGTAAAACCATAAAACACACACTCAGAATTACAGTTTCCCAGTGGATACTGTGGCCTGTTGTCAGCAACTGAGTACGTAGAGAATTTCAAAAGCACTGAGGTGAAAAAGAGTATAACACTTGGTATTAAAGCCATGGTAATAAATAGAAAGTCTTTGTTTTGTTCCCCCACTCCTCTTTTTCAAAGATTATAAATGATTAGAAAGTTAGTGGGGCATGGTGGCGCATGCCTGTAGTCCCAGCTACTTGGAAGGCTGAAGCAGGAGGATCGCCTGAGCCCAGGAGTTTGAGGTGGCTATGAGCTAGGCTGACGCCATGGCACTCACTCTAGCCTGGGTAACAGAGTGAGACTCTGTCTCAAAAAAAAAAAAAAAAAAAAAGAAAGAAAGAATGAATCAACCTAGGTTGCTCTATGTTTGTTGCTATTTAAATATTGCTTGCTCTGGGCAAGCTACACCAGAGCACACAAATGCACAGAAAGAAAAAGATAAACAATGGTAGAACCATGAGGTTATTATTGTTATTTGAAATGTTAAAGTTGCTTTAAAAATTGACAGGGCAGAAATCGCAATAATACTTAATATTCCACATAAAGCACATTAGTTCTGTCTCAAAGCGGTCAACGTACCAACTCTCCTGGATTTGAGTAACATCCTTTATATCAGGTAAAATAGAAAAGAGTTAGATCATTTTCCTACTTCTAAGAGGAAGAGCAAAGAATTGTTATAAAGCCTCTAACACAAGGTAGGAGTCCAGATAGGGAAAGGTTGGTATTCAGTTCCATAGCCTGACTTTCACATTCTCTTTTATACCTTAATTGCTTGTTGTACTTACGTTTTCTAACTATTTTAACTCATGATCTTTTCTGTCACAGCAGTCCTAGGCTTCCCCTTCTCAAATCTGGCCCTGTCATTCTGTTATGGAAACTAGGAACCAGAAACCTAACAATTTTTAAACTCAACTCTTTATAACCACCTGCCATTTCATTCACATTCTCTTGGTCAATAAGAACACCTTCTGCTCAGTAACCCAAGCCCTACCTGAATCAACCTTCCTCCTTCTTCATCTTCCTTTACCTCAGCCAGTCAATCCCAAAGCCTTGCGTATCTCCCAAATATCTCTCCAACAAGTTCCCGTCATCTCATTCTCACTATCGACGATTTTATTCAGGGTCCTGTTATCTTTTTTCGAGAACTAGCCTCCTAACCGGGCTTGCTATGTCTAGTCTCTCTCAACTTTTATATTTCCCCGTCCCAAAAAACTCATGTTTCTGAAACATATTTGATCTTGTCAGTATTCTGATTGGAAAACTCCATTAATTTCTTATTACATGCAGTATAAAAATTTCTTAATTTGGTTTATGGGATCCTTTGTCAGAAAGCTCCAAATTGCCTTTCTTATACTTTCCTATCTTAGTCCATTCAGGCTGCTATAAAATTACCACACTGTAGCTTATAAACAACAGAAATTTATTTCCTACAGCTCTAGATACTGGGAAGTCCAAGATTAAGGCTCTGGATAATTTGGTGTCTGGTGAGGGCTTTCTTCCTTGTTCATGGAAGATAATCTCATTCTAACCTCACATGGTGGGAAGGGACAAGGGAGATCTCTGGGGTCTCTTTTATAAGGGCATTGATCTCTCTCATGACATCTCTATCCTCATGACCAAATCACCTTCTAAAGGCCTCACCTCCAAATACCATCACATTGGGGATCAGGTTTCAACATAAAAGTTTGGGCAGATACAACCTTCAGTCTATAGCATACCCTCTTCCATCAACTTATATTCCAGCCACACTGGGTCACCAGTATTCCCAGAAATTACCAAGTTTACCTGTACACTTGATGATCTCCCTGGAATAAGAGACTGAAAAGGCAGTATAGCTCATTGTTGAGGGCCTGGGTTTTGGAATGAACTGAAACAGGCCTTGAATTCCTGCTTTGCAATTTGCTAGCAGGGAGACCTGGTCAAGTTACCTAAAATTACTAAGCCCCAAGCCCCAATTTCTCATCTATAAAATGAGGATAATATCACTCTTTTCAGGGTTGATATGAAGATCATTATCTACAAAGAGATTAACACGATGAATGGAAAATAGTAAATAGTACTTATTATTCCACTGCTGTAATGACTGTTATTACTGCTACTTCTGCTACTACTATCGTTCCTTTTGACTTTAGTTGCTGCATTTTATGAAATTCTCAGTGACAGATATTTGTTTGTCTGAAAGTATACTCGATTATTAGAAACAATTGAAAATTTAGTGTATTTCCTTTAAAAAGGGTGATCAAGACTTATGATACTATTCTGAACTCAGATGGGATTTGATTATAAAATAATATTGTACTATCCCAGGTTGGATGATTAATTTTGAAAACCATTTCAACAGATGAGTTAAAATGTATTTAGAGACTACAGCAACATTTTGATGTAGTTGAATGGTTAGGATGAATAGTAATTACTCAAATGCTTTTCAGAATGAAAGATAATTATAATAATTAAACTGAGACAATAGCAGTCCCTGGAAAAGTACCCCCCAAAGTTAGTTCAGTGGATTTTATTTTGAGTGAGATGCAAAGGCTTGGGTTGCAAAACATTAAATACAGAAGGGCCTAGTATTAAAATAAACAACAAATTCAGTCACTGTCCTTCACATAGGCTAAATTTACCTTTGCTAGATTTTATGATATGTATGACACATGTCAACAAGCCATTAAAACTGTAACTATTCAATATTTATTCACTTAAAATTTAATTATGATGAGGTATAAGAGGAGTTTGGATAATTTCTAAGATGTGATCAGGACAAAGTCACTCATATGTTAAGTTACAACACATCCAGCTGCCACTAAGTTCCTTGGGTTTTTGAGACAATAGGGAAATTTCAGGATTATCTGGAATATTTGTGTGAAGACACATGTCAAGGTAAAGATGTTATTGAATGTTCTTTGAGAGAAATGAAATGATAAATATGAAAATACTAAATACGCATAGTGTTAAGATTGTTGTCACTGCTGGGGAGAACTCAAAGAAAAATCCTGTTTTTTTTTTCCTCTTTAACATCTAGTTTCTTAAGTCTTTCACAGTTTTTTTTCCAAGAAAGGTGGCACAAAGATTGTTTCTCTTGTTTGCTTAGCTGTCATTCAGTGCTGTTCACTTCAACTGGGGAAAAAATGCAAAGAAAGTAGTTTATACGATAAAACACATTCTTTATAGTATTCACCTGCTGAGAATCTCACATGTATTTTAATAAGTTGAGGTTGTAAATTTCCTATGTTTTTCTTTATTATCACGAGCTTTACTGCATTCTCATATGCTTACTATGTATAGAATACTAAGCACAGAGATTACAAAAGTTTGTAGAGCTCCTTCTCAGAAGGTATTGGTCAGTAATTGTAGGTGATATGAAGTATAACTATACTTGCCCAGCCATGGAGAACAGCTTCATGTAAGAAAAACCCAGCCTGTTTTGCTAGAGTTAACAGTTTCCTGGTCTTTGTAATGTGTATTATTTTTTCTTATTTTTTCCCCTGCTTTTCCAAGTCCTGAACCCTGGGATCCTATGTCTAGACTACAATTCAGTACCTCTGCATTATGTTACTTTGTCCTGACATACTTAACTAGGTTCAGATTTTTCCCTGTAGTTGCCACATAAACTGAATATTGTTTGAAAAACACAGGTTTTTGGTCTTGATATGTCTCATATGCTCTCTGGATTCAACTTGGATTCCACTCTCTGGAATCCATATGCTCTCTGGATTCCATTTGAGGTGGGGATCTAGCATTTCTAGAAATGCCATATCTCAGAAACATAGACTTGCACAAAAATAAAATGTAGGAAATATTTGTAAATATACATGAAATTCAGATTAATAAGGCAAATTCATTCCAAAAGACTTATTCAGTGCCTACAATGTGCCCAGCATCATTGAAAATGTTGGAGATAAACCAATCAAAAGAGGAATAAAATTCCTTCTCACATGCTGCTTATATTCTAGTATATGTATGAGGAACAATGTACTGAATATATGATATAGTATGTCAAATAATGGTAAGTGTTCTATAGAAAAATAAAGCAGAATAAGGAGGCTAAAATATGCTTGGGGGGGCATGCTTTGTAGAGAGACACAAAAACCACTCTGGTAAGGTGTTATTTGTGCAGAGACATGAGGAAATAAAGGTGCTGAATGTAAGTGAGGGAAGAAAATTCCACGTGAAGAAAACATCAATGGGAAAGGCCCCAAGGCAGGAGTGTAGTTGGTATTTTAAAAGTATAGTAAGTGGGGTTAGAGCTCAATGAATGATAAGGAGAGTGTTAGGAACGAAATTAGAAACATTGGCAGAAGCAGATCATGGACAGCCTTCTAGGCCGTGTTAAGGCTTTTGTACTTTATTGGGTGAGATGCAAAGCCATTGAGCATTTACAGCAGAAAAGTGGCACGGTCTGATTCCCTCTTAGAGAATCATACTAGCTGTTGTGTGAAATATAAGCTATAGGAAGGATAAAGTTGAAAATCAGGACACTAGTCCTGAAGCTACCTGAATACATCATGTGAGAGATGGTAGGGCTTGTATTGGATAGAAATGATACACATGGCAAGAAGTATTTAAATTCTGCAAATCTCTTAAAGGTAATGTTGACAAGATTGGTAGATAGGTGAGCTGTGGGAAATAAGAGTGAGCGTTAAGGTTGATTTTAAATATTAGTAACTGATAAAATCAAGTTATCAGATGGATAATACTGGAGGGGTGTGTGTGTGTGTGTGTGTGTGTGTGTGTGTGTGTGTTTGCATCTGTAAGAGATAGCATGAGTTTGGCTTCAGATGTAAGCGTTTGAAGTTATAATTAGACAGCCAAGTCAAGAGGTGAGTGGGAGCTGGAAATGTTGGTTTAGAGTACACAGGAGAGTTTAGTGCTAGAGTATAAATTGGAGAATCATCAGCATCTAGATGGTATTTAAAGCCCGTGGTTTGGCTGAGATCACTTTGAAGTGAGTAAAGAGAGAGAAGTTTAAGGGCTGAGCACAGGAGATTTCTAAGATTTGGAGGTTGAAAAGATGGGATTCAGTGATATTGAGACTGAGAAAAAGGAGCTAGTGAAGCAGACATAGATATAAAAGAAAGTACTATCCTGGAGACAAAGTGGAAGGCATTTTTCAAGCAGGAGAGATAAACCATGTCAAAGTGCTACTTAGAGATCTAGTAACAGGTGTGCTAAGAAATGATCCTTAGATGTGGCAACATGGAGGTCACTGGTGACCATGACAGGGGCAGTTTTAGTGGTGGCCCAGACAAAGGCTTGGCAAGTGAGTTGAGTAGGTTCCTGGAGGAGATGAAGGAATGATTTCAAATGCAGAAAATAAAGATTGGCTATTACATATTGAGTACTTAGGATATCTAGGCATTCCTCTAAAGACTTTATATGTATCTAACTTTCTATGAAGAAGTTATGAGTATTAGTTATAATTCATAGATAAGGAAATTGAGTTAAGAAAAAATAATCCACCACAATCAAGTGGGCTTCATCCCAGAGATGCAGGGATGGTT
>CAUYRT010041584.1:0-11969 GCA_963574885.1 Lepilemur ruficaudatus
CTGTCTCCCTGAAATGTATAAAACCAAACTGTAACCTAACCACCTTGAGTCCACTTGCTCAAGGTTTCTTGGGAGTGGCTTCGGGTTATGGTCCTCAAATTTGGCTCAGAATAAACTTCTTTTAAATATTTCAGAGTTTGGATTTTTTTCCGTCCATAAATTGAAGAAGATGTTATTTGCCATAGACTTTTTTTTTTTATTATTTAATTCTTTCCCATTAAAAAGATTCTTTCCCTAAGTCTGACTTCAGACTTAGGTCATTAAATATAAGTTTTTAAGTTGCAGAAAATCATTACTTGAGTTCTTTGGCAAGGAAAATAGTTATTTATTATGCTGCTCTATTCAGCTCTACTTTTATGGAAAAAGAAAGAAAAAGATACTTTAGATTAGTAATTGTCTCAGTATAGCATGTTAACCATGTAAATAGTTTAGCTATTATTAGACAAAATGCTAGAACAGAATAACATAGGTTACTTTAAGTGGTAGTCAAACATGGCAAAGCTTTGATCTTAACTCTGGGATGAAGAACAGCATTCAAGAATGGATGTTTTCTGGTATTGGCAAGATAGAAAAGGCAGCTGAGGGTAGCATTGCAAGGCCTACTTATGCCTTGGGATGTGGAATCCATCTGAGAACATGAAATCCAAGTGATAAATTTGAGGGTCAAACTGAGTAAGAGAAGGCTGGTAAGTCATTTTATACCACAACTGGCCCATTTTTGAGCTTTTAAGTATGATTTTTCTTTTGCTTCTTGGAGTACATGGCTAGCTGACTTCTTTTTCCGCAGGAGAATGTGCGATAGCCTATTTTACCTTTACACTTGAGAAACAAGTTGGCTGGGTATAAAATTCTTGACTTCAATCCTCCCCCTTCAAAATGCTAACTGTTAAATAGTTTCAAAACTAGAATCCTCCGCCGGGCGCAGTGGCTCATGCCTGTAATCCTAGCACTCTGGGAGGCCAAGGCGGGCAGATCGCTCAAGGTCAGGAGTTCGAAACCAGCCTGAGCAAGAGCGAGACCCCGTCTCTACTAAAAATAGAAACAAATTAATTGGCCAACTAAGTATATATAGAAAAATTAGCCGGGCATGGTGGCGCATACCTGTAGTCCCAGCTACTCGGGAGGCTGAGGCAGAAGGATTGCTTCAGCCCAGGAGTTTGAGGTTGCTGTGAGCTAGGCTGACACCATGGCACTCTAGCCCGGGCAACAGAGTGAGACTCTGTCTCAAAAAAAACAAAACAAAACTAGAATTCTGATAATAATGTTAACAGTAAAACAACTGAGTAAGTTTAAGAATTCTTTGCTATTCTTTACTTTTAGAACATGTACCTAAGGAGGTACAGTTATAATTTTATATGCAAAGAAAATTTAAATACTGAGTTTCCCTGTGTGGTTACCAACTTTATATGTGTGGAAGATAAAGCAACTCCACCCAGGATGCTAATATGCCACTTCGACTTCTGATTAACCCCAGCTCCAGGAATGCTTCTAAGATTTCTACTTTCAAGTACAGTACTCATCTGTCTTAAATCCCGCCCTTAGGTCAAAACAACCTTAATGTTATCATGTACTTACCATAAATCCTGACGTTAGGCAAATTCTGGCCTTTCCTTGGGTGGAGGGGTGAACTTCAGTAATCCTACTTGTTCTTTCCCTGGGTATATAAGCCTTGGGTCTGGGGGCTAACAGCACGGGGATCCACAATCTCCTACCTCACCTTGCTGCTGCTGAAGATGTAGCTTGTGCTCCTAAGTCCCTATCAAGTGTTTCTGTCTGAGAAACTGGATTTATCACCCTCTTTCTTTGGCCTTGGCCTTTGGGTGTATTTGTACTGATCCCTGCCCACGAGGGAACAATTTGCAATTAGGTTCATTTGTTTCTGCGCGTGTATGATTTTAAAGCTTATTTTTGTAAAAAGGTTTTCAAATTATTTGCTTTCTCCCCATATGAGTTAAATATTACCTCCATTTGACAGATGAGAATAAAGAAAGATTGAATGATTTTACATAGGCTCATGAGAGGTAGCATCAGGACCAGTGCTCACAGCTTCCACGGCTGAGACAGTGAGTATTCCACTCCACATGGTGCTCCAAAATCAATGTAGGGGACGATAGATGGTTTTCATCTGCCAGCATCCAGTGCTTCTTCACCCAGGAAAAAGGACTCCATATTTTTTATGGAAAATTAAATATGAAAAACGTATACATGCTTCAAAAATAAAAATTATGTACAAAAATATATTTTAGAGAAGTTCCTATTTTCTCCATCCTGTTATCACCACCCTCTGTGAACAACCATTAAGTAATATTTGTTTCTTTGAAAAATAAACAAATTAGATGGGTGCAGTGGCTCACGCCTGTAATCCTAGCACTCTGGGAGGTCGAGGCAGGTGGATCATTTGAGCTCGCGAGTTCGAGACCAGCCGGAGCAAGAGTGAGACCCTGTCTCTACTAAAAAAATAGAAAGAAATTGTCTGGACAACTAAAAAGCATAAATATCTTTAAAAAATTAGCCAGGCATGGTGGCATATGCCTGTAGTTCCAGCTACTCGGGAGGCTGAGGCAGGAGGATCACTTGAGCCCAGGAGTTTGAGGTTGCCGTGAGCTAGGCTGATGCCACGACACTCTAGCCGGGCCAACAGAGTCAGACTTTGTCTCAAAAAAAAAAAAAAAGAAAGAAAAAGAAAAAGAAAATCAATTAGCTGGCTATGATGGTACAATCTTGTAGTCCCATCTACATGGCTACATGGGAGGCTGAGGCAGGAGGACGGCTTTAGCCCAGGAGTTCAAGGCTGCAATGGGCTATGATCATGCCACTGCACTCCAGCCTGAGCGACAGAGCAAGACCCTGTCTCTACAAAAGGAAAAAGGAAAAACAAGAAAATTGTGAGTGTGTGTGTATAGTGATTTCCCCATATTTCTTACACAAAGGTGCCAAACTCTATATATTGTTTTGTACTGTGATTTTTTAACTTGACAATATATTCTAGAAGTCATTCCATATTAATTCACAGAGATCTTGATTCTGCTAAATGGCAACATGGCTCTTCATTGTGCATCCTAGCTACTTAACCAGTCCTTTATTGAGACGCATTTGGGTTTCCAGACTTGCTATTACAAATACCTCAGCTGTAAATAACCTTGTGTACAGGTGGTTATTTTCAGGGTCTTTGCCATTATATTTTGGTTCAAGTGGTGTCTGTTCTGTTGGGAAGCCCATGTTTAGATTTTCTCACTCCAGCTTTATTTGCTTTATAGTGTAAGTAAATTTCTTTCAGATACATGATACTAGATTTAAATCAGTTTAGACTACATTATTTTTGTCTTTTTTTGTCATAAGTATAGGTAGTTCTCTCCTTTCATACATAATACATTCTTGAAATTTTGCACAAGGATTGAATGTGGAAAGTCAGATAATAGACTTATTTGGTGTAAAGTAGGAGTTCCATTCCCAGAGAGCTAAAAAAAAAGTGATAAAATCCCTAATTACACCTTTGTTTTTTAAACACAATCATTTATGATTTATTGCCATCATTTGGTACATGTTCTTTAATTGTGTTCTATTCCTTCAAAATTAATTGAACATGCAATTGACCTGTCCAAGTCCAGTGAGAATCTGATTAAGGTGAAAGATTCTCTGTCTTCAGGCTGCTTAGCGATTTTCATCTTCGTCTCAATTGCATTGAGTTTGTATGGCCTACACTTCTTATCCTTTGTATCAGCACTTTCATTTTTCTGTTTTCTACTCATTTTTTAAAATAAAATAATAGGACAAAATAGAATAAACATCCAAATAATTGCATAAACATTACTGGACTGAAACAGAACAATGGACCCTCCGGTAACATCACTGTGTTGCTTATAGCTTGAATTGATCATTCCTAGGCTATTGACTGAAAATCAGAATTTGGCACGCACACAGGGGTTTGGAGTGATAATATAGACTAAGTGTATAGACTGCTTGGAAGGTGAACTTGTGCAAGTTGAGGAGCCTCTATATTTCATGAGAAGTTGGGAGAGATTTCATGGGCAGCTGCTGTGTCAATGCCATTTAAAACGGAACAATAAAAATTCTGGGAAGAACGTGTAGGTGTCTTCAGAACATGACCTGATATGAACACAAATGGCACTGAACAAATGGCATGTGAACACAACGTTCGCTATTTGACAGGAAGATCTCATTCTCACTCTCACTTCTCTCTTGCCTTTCTCTTCTGTCCCTACCTACCCCCAGATTTTACTTGAACTCCGAGAGGGCTCTGAGTAGAGGATCATTGACCATAGGAGTCAACTACAAAAAAAAGTGTGAATTAGAGGCACTTTGGTTCTTGGGCTAGTCCATGTCATACTCACTGAGTTTTTAAAAGGCAAGTGATTTTACCTTTGCCTCTTGGGTATTACTCATGGCCTGTGAATGGCATTGAAACATTCAGAATTAACTCTGGATGGTGCTTGAAGGAATAATTCAGAAAGCCTAGAAGGAATGGCAAGGAACCCCTGCTGACTTCAGGGGGAAGCAATGTGTGGCCTGGAGCAGGGTGACAGGAGACCCAGGATGGAAAGGAGACCTTCAGGAGGTACACAAAATGAAACCACAAGGCCGGATCAAGGTCAGGGGTCTGAGGCTGAAAAACAGCAAATGAAGTTGAAAGGAAGGTTCTGGAATAGGCTAAAGACAAACCCTGCGCGTGGAGGTGAGATCAAAACTGGATGCTGAAGAAGAGAGGGTGACACCAAACTGTAAGTTTAAAACAGGGGAGGGGAACCAGAATGAATTGTCATTAACGGCACAGTGTTCCAGAGAATGTGGCTCAGAGTCCGAGAGCCAGCTGTGCCACCTGCATGCTTAATTTCCAAAGGACACACAATAAGGCAGAAGTTGGTTAAATAGAAAAGCAAAGAGGGAAAAAACAGATGTATGGAATGAATGTCCAGGGAATTAAAGCATTGGAATAGTGACTATGATGAAAGTTTTAGAAGAGTGGTTTGCAAACTCTGTTCCATGGAGTGGCTTTGGTGCTCCCAGGTGGATGGGCGTGCGCCTTCCGTGTTCCAAGCCAATGGGGGAGCGGGAAAGAGGAGGGTGGGTGGGCACAGGTGATCTGCAAGGGAAAGAATGGGAGACTACTGCGTCCCACTCCCACTCAACAACAGCTCTCCTTTGATTTATTTTACATATTGGCAGGGAGGTCTGTGTCAGATTTCATTTGAAAGAAAGGTTCTGCTGTGTATTAGTTTCCTGTGGATGCTATAACAAATTGCCACAAAATGAATGGCTTAAAATGACAGACATTTATTCTCTTATAGTTTTGGAGACTGAAGTCTGAAATCAAAGTATACTGCATTTCCTCGGGAGCCTCTAGGGAAGAAGCCATTCCTTGCTGTTTGCATTCCTCGGCTTGTGGCTGCTTCTCTCTGTTCCATTTCATGTCACCTTCTCCTCTGCAGAGGTGTCTAATATCCCTCTGTCTCTCTTTTATAAGGATACTTGTGATAGCATTTAGGGTTTACAGGAATAATCCAGGATAATCGCTTCATCTCAAGATCCTCAATTTAACTGTATCTGTAAAAGGCATTTTCCCCCAAATAAGATAGCATTCACAAATTCCAGGGATTAAGATGTGGACATCTCTTTCTGGGCCCCATCAGTTAGCCCACCATGTGCTGCTGAAAAGTCTGAAAATTTCTGACCTCAAATGATAAACATAAAAAAATTGGTTAAAAAGAAAAGAGAGAGACAATGGAAAGAGCCTCCTTCTTTTGGGAGGAAGGCAGAGAAATACAGCTGTGCTGCAATTTGATGTTTAGCTATCAGGTAGATAACACAGGAAAGGAAGGTGATGTAAGCTGAACAGAAGGGGTAGAACGCTTGTTCACCAGGGACCGAATTGATAGCAGCTGCCTCTGGGGCAGGGAGTGGCACTGGCTTCATTGCTCCTCCGTCAACAAAGGGTTAGCTCACTCGATCTCGCACACTCGGACTCTTTGTCTCTCACAGCTGGACTCTGATGTTTTTGAAGAATGATCTGGTAGGCTCACCTAGATGTGGTGTGGTTTCTAACAAAACCTAGGCTTTATAAAAACTGCTCAAGAATGATCGTCCCCTCATGTTCACGTAACCAGCGCATTAACGTCCACACAGCATATAGAGCAAAGATGCATGTGATAAAGTCAGTGGAATTCTGATTTTATTGCCTATTCCTTTCTTAGTGAGAAACGAATGAGAATCTTTAGGCACGTCTGTGGGAATGGGTTTTCTTTTGTCCCACTTTCTCTACCGTATAGTTAGTATTTTTCCTGTTGTAATTAATGTAATTTGTGGGGAGAGATTTTGAGACCATATAAATATCCTATTCCTCATCAAGACTTCCTTCTGAGATTTAGTGTCCATTAATGATTTTTTGCCTCAATTTGTACTATGATGGTTGTAAAATCAAGTTTTACTGATTCTATCATTTTTTCTATATTTATTACTCAGCGTTCTATTTAGAAAAGAGTTTCCCATATTTCATATTTATTTATTTATTTAATTTCTTCCTTTATTATCTGTATAGACTCATGGATTCTCATTTTATTAGATTATAGCCCAGTACTGTTAAAATTGTCCCAAATTTAGCCAATGAGAATCCCTTCAAGATAGCTTCCATGTCCATTTATTTATTTATTTAAAGACAAGGTCTCACTCTGTCACCCAGGCTGGAATGCAGTGGCATCATCACAGCTCACTGTAACCTCAAGCTCCTGGGCTTGAGTGATCCTCCTGCCTCAGCCTCCTGAGTATCTGGGACTACAGGTGTGCACCACCATGCCTGGCTAATTTTTTCTATTTTAGTTGCCTGGCTGATTTCTTTCTGTTTTTAGTAGAGAGCCTTGATCTGCTTAGGCTGGTCTTGAACTTCTGAACTCAAGTGATCCTTCCGCTTCAGCCTCCCTGAGTGCTAGATTATAGGCATGAGCCACTGCGCCTGGCCAGGCGTGTACTTCTAATACTGAAAGGGAAGGGGATGTAAGCCAAGGATCAGAGAATATTCTTGTCAACCCGGCAAGCACATCTGGAATTGAAATACAGCAAATCTTTGGGTTCTAACAGAGCCTCCCAACCCACACAGATCCCACGGTCACAAGTATCTGGGCTTAGCGCCTGTTTTACTGGATTTGACTTGGGCCTCTCAAGACTCCTTGGGGTAATCTCTGATGTGCTCTGTAGGGTGACCTAACACTAGGACCCTCCTCTCTTCATCTCTTTCTTCATTAAGGAGCTTTCAGTTCTTCAAATCTTGGTTCCCTCACCTACCCCTCCTGAATCCCATGACTTTTGCTCGGTTTCAGGTGGTTTAGGCCAATAGATTCTATGTGGTGTCAGTGATAGAAGGGCCAAGGTGAGCCAGGTAGGTGACCAGCTGTCCTCATGGACCCAGGACCAAATGATTCCCGGGATGTGAGATTTTCAGATTTAAAATTGGGAAAATCCCGGGAAAACAGGGACCAGTTGGCCCCCTTAGAAGGAGGAGAAAGAGGAAATGCAGTATTTCAAACTCAGTGTGGAATATTTACACAAGAACCAACCCTTTTACACTAAAAAGACTAACCTTCTCAGAGCATATTTCCTATGACCTTAAAAGAAACTCCGTTTCTTTGTTTGTCTTAAGAAATATGTGTCTTAAAACCCTGTAATAAATCCCTTTCTGCTTAAACTGGCTAGAGCAGATTTTCTTCTCTGCAACTGAACTCTACCTGACTCAGGACCACATGTTATATTTATACTGACGAGATTTCTTTAAGCAGCTAAAAATCATTTTAAGAGAACTTGTGTCTGGGAGTTCTATGAATTTTTTTTTTTCTGGCCGCTAATTTTCCTCCCTTCTCTTGGTAGCAACGTCCTTACTGTCTTTCGGAGAATCGCCCCATCCGCAGGCTTAGTCTGGGTAGGGCTGATGCCACACTCGGGCCTGGACAAAAAAGAACTTTCTTTTTCTGGCCACAGGGATGGTTCAGGCATGTGACTGCACAAGGCTAATGAGGATTATCTTTTGGGAATTTGACTTGAGCGACTGGGAAAGAAGTTTGTTTCTGTTGCATATCGCTGCCGCAGGAACAATTTAAATTTAGACTTGGCCGTGGACACAGAGCTTGCTTGAGAATGAAACCAGCAGAGAAGAAAGCAGACCTGCAAGGCTGAGGAAGAGGCTGCAGGCGCAGCACCTTGCTGGAGCTTCTGGATCCGGTCGCGCCTCAGTGGCTTTGCAGTCACAGGAGTCAGGAACACTGTCTGTTTTGCTTAAATGAGTTTGAGTTTTGTTTCTGTCACTACATACCTAAAGAATACCAAATTATTATCCAACATGATCAAGTGAAATTTAAATTTATAAACAGATAAATTTGGAGTATTATTGTTTGAATACTTAAGTTTTCACTTAGTGTATAATTCCATTTTAAATATTTGATTGGCATGTACACTTTGGGGAGCATGCATAGTACTTGAAGTGAGGGAAATTTGGTAGAACCTTTCCCTTAGCGTGGCACTGTCACTCATCAGCACGATGCCTGGAGCAAGTTGCTTAACCTCTCTGTGTTGCGCTTGCCTCATCTGAAAAATGTAGATAATAATAAGTACCATTACTTATTGTTAGTTGTAATTATTATTATTACCCACATAGTGGTTGGGTCTAGAGGGTGTAGGCAGCTAGAGCAGTGCGGTCTGGCACTTAGGTGAGTGTTAGCACCTATTGATAAGTAAAGAACTCTTGTTAGTTCGTTATCTTTTCTATGGCATTTAAAGTTATTTCAGGTGGGGCACAGTGGCTCACATCTGTAATCCCAGCGCTTTGGGAGGCAGACGTGGGAGGATTGCTTGAGGCCAGGAGTTTGAGAGAAGCCTGGGAGACATAGCCAGACCTCATCTCTACAAAAAAAATCACAGAATTTAGCCAGGTGTGGTGACATGTGCAGGTAGTCCGGCTACTCAGGAGGCTGAGGCAGGATGATAACTTCAGCCCAGGAATTGGAGGTTGCAGTGAGCCGTAATCACATCACTGCATTCTAGCCCAGGCAACAGAGTGACACCCTGTCTCTAAATAATAAAGAAATAAGTTATTTTAATGTATCAATTTTTAGCCTGTTTAGATAAGAATATGTACCATCACAAATATATAAGCAACTATAAAAAAACCTTTAAGTATAAAAAACACTAGAAGCAGTTATGTGAATAATAAGTAGACATAAGAGAAAGACTGAAGAGTTATAATATGCAAAAATAAGACATTATTTTGATATGTTGTCCAGGTTATGGTTAATTTTTGCTCATTAAAAATTAATTTACATTGTTTTTCCATATGGAAAATTAATATCAATATATTAATACATACTATTACATCAGTTATGTATTAGTAATTTATTATATAGATAACAAAGAGGTCTATTTCAGAGAGTTGATTTTTTAAAAAGTCTTTGTTAAAGTAAATGTTGCCACTTAATAATAATAAACAATCTCATAAACAGCATAATACTTCACTGCGTTTGCTTTCTAAGAGGAAACGAAAGAGTAGAATTGGGTCATATATCCAATGTGAATTATAGGGTATTTCAATTAAGATTCAAGTTGACTTTTTTAAGTGTTGATCAAGTCAAATGCTACTCTAAGTCAATTGCTTCCAGCTGCCGAATGAGTTTGTAAAGTTATAGGGCATTATAACAACATTGTTTGCAACACTTCTTAATTTCACTTTTAGAACATAAAAGATAAATCACAAAGTGCATAAAAGTGTATCACAATAATAAGCAATAAAAAAAGTAAAGAAAGAAAACCAATAATAATTAGGAAGTGAATAATCCACTCTCTGCCCTTTCAGAAATATTTGCAGAACAAAGGCTGAAATGTACGTGGAAACTTTTAAATGCAAATCACCAATTACTTTCGAAGTTAATCTTATCTTACACCTTTCCATTTTTTAGTAGAAAATTTTGCATAGATTTAGTGTGCTGATTTTTTTTTTTTACTATAGATCATTTCTTTAGAAAGATAGTGGTAACGTTGGATTTCAAAACCAAGAAATGTTGTGACAGTTTTAATTCATGCTATTGCCATTTCTGTGGAAAATGTCACTGAATCTCGTGTATGTGGAATGAGAAAAAATTATTGATAGTATAATCTTTTCGATAGTCAATCATTACCTCTGCTGCCTCACTCTGTAAATTCTTCAGGTCAAAATGAAAACGAAATGGTATTTTGAAACAAGTGCACACATATAAAAATTTCTTCCAGAATCCAGTGGTCTCAGATTGGATTGGAAAGGAAAAAAAAAAGGGTTCCTTGCTGGCCAGGGGCTTATTCCCCATTTTTCATTTCTGTTTGTAATTCCTGTCATCTTTGTTTCTTATGCTTTGGCTAAAAAGGGCGACTCATATTTATTGGAACTGCGTTTCAATAAACAGTATGCTTTATGGTGAACCAAAGAGTGATTTATTGATAATTTGTCACTTATATTTATGAAAATGTAGACCCCAGCGCTCCAGAGCTGGTAAATCATGCTCCGCAGCCCCGGTGCGCTGCTCTCCCCGACTCCCCCCGCACCCCGGCCCCCTGCACTGCGCCGAGAGCTCCCCAGGCAAGCCGGCTGCCCGGCGGCGCGGGGCCTGCGCATCCCGCACTGGCTCAGACGAGGAAAAAAGAACAACTGTTGGGGGTTTATTTGTTGTTTCAATATGTTTTCAATTTATTTCTCGGGCTGCAGAAATAATAAATTGATAAAATATAATTAGACGTGAGATTACAGTTTAATGAGGCCAGCGAAGGGGCGAGAATGTAAGTGGACCAGTAGATTGCGCAGATTTATTTATTTGCGTTTGGTTTGTTTATTATGATACAGCTGTATAGGATTTTCACACAGTTTCCAGATGCAGGCAGCTGTTCGTCCTTCGCCAGGAAGGAAGCAAAGGTTCACAGTTCATTTTGGTCCACTTGTTCTAGACTAGTGGCGTTTAAGATGACGCTTTGCTGAATCACGCACAGGGCTGTCGAGAGGGGCATCGTGTGGCCGCCCCGCTCTTAATGTGTTTATCTCCCATGTGATGTCAGCAGAACTCGGCAGCCCGAATGTTCCTGCTCGCACAGACTTGTTGGTGCTCTTTGTTTGTAGGAATAGGCCCTGTATCGCTCTCGCAGCTGCTTCCTCTAGATACGCGGGCGGGCTTGGTGGCGCACGTTCCCTTTAGACAGGACTTGGGCGATGAACAAAGCATCTACCTATCTGGCTTCGACCTATTTTCTTTCTTCCTTTCTTTTTTCACAAAAACCTAATTCCAATGTGTTTTTTCCACGGAAGTGACTATAACCATGTCTTTTTCCATTCGGCCAATTCTTTCATAAAATGTTTATGCCAGTAAGATAGTGTATATTTTTTCCTTTTTCGGAGGAGTCATTGAGAGAAAGAAATAGGATTTTTAAAATGCAGTTTAGGCAGAAGGTATTTCATAAACCCAATGCTCTGGAGCTAAAGAATTAAACTCATGAAAAATGTATAGACGTTTCACATAGAAGTCTATACAATCATGTCGTATTTGCTATTCTATCATATCTCAGGCTTTAATCATACAGTAATTAATCATTGTTTTTCAAGTATTATGTATCTTTTGTGATTCAGTGGCAAATATACGATGGAGATATGGGAAACAAACATAATTAGCTGTGGTTGCAGGTCTTTTTTACACTGTTCCTAGGGCAAATCTTTATTTCTTTAATGAAGAAATACTGATCAAATTTAAAATATGCAACTACTTGCTTCAAGATAGTTGGAAATGTATTGAATGAAAGATGTGAGACTTATTTTTCATCATGATTTTTTTTTTTTTTTTTTGAGACACAGTCTCACTCTGCTGCCCGGGCTAGAGTGAGTGCCGTGGCGTCAGCCTAGCTCACAGCAACCTCAAATTCCTGGGCTCAAGCGATCCTCCTGCCTCAGCCTCTCGAGTAGC